>JABCMI010000364.1:0-26212 GCA_026261945.1 Hirschfeldia incana
TATTGATTCAACTTCAGGGTGATTCTAAACTGATTAATGAGTCAGGATAAAGATTCTTATATCCGATTCATTCAGGTTGATTACAATCTTGAAGAAACTGCCATATCTTACAAACAGGGTAAACTGGAATCACTTGGGTCCAAAGTGGGGATAACTTCTTAATCCTAGCTTCTATGATATTGATTCAACTTCAGAGTGATTCTAAACTGATTAATGAGTCAGATAAAGATTTTAATATCCGGATTCATTCAGGTTTGATTAGAATTTGAGAAACTGACATATCTACAAACATGGTTAATTGGAATCCCTTGGGTCCAAAGTGGATAACTTCTTAATCCTTGCTCCTATGATATTGATTCAACTTCAGGGTGGATTCTAAACTGATTAATGAGTCAGGATAAGATTATTATATCCAGATTCATTCAGGTTTGATTATAATCTTGAAGAAACTGATATATCTACAAACATGATAAACTGGAATCACTTGGGTCCAAAGTGGTATAACTTCTTAATCCTAGCTCCTATGATATTGATTCAACTACAGGGTGATTCTAAACTGATTAATGTGTCGGGATAAAGCTTATTATATCCGGATTCATTCAAGTGTTATTAGAAACTTGAAGAAACTGCCATATCTACAAACAGGGTAAACAAGAATCATTTGGGTCCAAAGTGGGATAACTTCTTAATCCTAGCTCCTATGATATTGATTCAACTTCAGGGTGATTCAAAACTGAATAATGAGTCAGAATAAAGTTTCTTATATCCGGATTCATTCAGGTTTGATTAGTATCTTGAAGAAACCTCCATATCTACAAACAGGGTAAACTGGAATCACTTGGGTCCAAAGTGGGATAACTTCTTAATCCTAGCTCCTATGATATTGATTGAACTTCAGGGTGATTCTAGACTGATTAATAAGTCAGGATATGGCTTCTTATATCCGGATTCATTCAGGTTTGATTAAGAATCTTGAAGAAACTGCAATATCTACATACAGGGTAAACTGGAATCACTTGGGTCCAAAGTGGGATAACTTCTTAATCCTAGCTCCTATGATATTGATTCAACTTCAGGGTGATTCTAAACTGATTAATGAGTCAGGATAAGGCTTCATATATCCGGATTCATTCAGGGTTTATTAGAATCTTGAAGAAACTGTCATATCTACAAAAAGGGTAAACTGGAATCACTTGGGTCCAAAGTGGGATAATTTCTTAATCCTAGCTCCAATGATATTGATTCAACTTCAGGGTGATTCTAAACTGATTAATGAGTCAAGATAAAGCTTCTTATATCCGGATTCATTCAGGTTTGATTACAATCTTGAAGAAAACTGCCATATCTACAAACAGGGTAAACTGGAATCACTTGGGTCCAAAGTGGGATAACTTCTTAATCCTAGCTCCTATGATATTGATTCAACTTCAGGGTGATTCTAAACTGATTAATGAGTCAGGATAAAGCTTCTTATATCCGGATTCATTGAGGTTTGATTAGAATCTTGTAGAAACTGTCATATCTACAAACAGTGTAAACGGGAATCATTTGTGTCCAATATGTGATAAATTCTTAATCCTAGCTCCTATGATATTGCTTCAACTTCAGGGTGGTTCTAAACTGATTAATGAGTCAGGATAAGGATTATTATATCCGGATTCATTCAGGTTTGATTAGAATCTTGAAGAAACTGTCATATCTACAAACAGGGTAAACTGGAATCACTTGGGTCCAAAGTGGGATAACTTCTTAATCCTAGCTCCTATGATATTGATTCAACTTCAGCGTGATTCTAAACTGATTAATGAGTCAGGATAAGGCTTCGTATATCCTGATTCAATCAGCTTTGATTAGAATCTTGAAGAAACTGACAACTTCTACCCCTCGCCAAGCTTCCACACAGGCTAGATCACCATCCAACTTCACCAATCATCTAAAGGAACCTCCTTGAAGCTTACTCTCCAAAAGAAACACCAACAGACACCAACCCAGAATTTTAAAGATCTAGCTCACCAAAACTCTCAAGAACACTCAAGAACATCCAAGAACATTCCAGAAAATAAAAAAATCACTCTCCCCTTTTTGAGCAACCTGGCTCTGATACCATGATATTTTTATGATTTGAGAGTATTTAATTATAATCTGGTGATTAAATGAAGATTAAGAGATTAAAGATTAAGAACAAGAGAGAGACTAGAGAGAGAGAGACTCAAAACTCATTAATTAATTATAAGAGAGTTTACAAGGTATATTAACAAAGAGGAACAAGGAATTTCGAAATCAACAAGCATGTGAAGTCAATGGACAGGCTGGAACTCTTCTTGAAATACTTGGCTATGCTTTCTCACATGCTTACTACAGTAGTAAAGCATTCCCCTTCTTTCCAGCTTATGACAGGCTGTCTAACCCTCTAGTTGAGACCACACCTTATCCAAACAAGCTCCTCTCTTATCCAGGTCGTGCTTCACTCTCCAAAGTGATGCAAGGTAACATCCCAAGCTTTTAACTTACTTACCACAGTAAAACTAAAGTTACTGTGGTAAAACCTCAAAGTTACTGTCTGCCCCAATTCACTTCCCTTCTCAATATATCAACTCTCCATCCTCTCATCTTAACACTCCCCCTCAAGCTTGACCATGTGAAACAAGTCAAGCTTGGAAGGACCATGAGATTTCCCTCATTAAACCTCATTAAAGAAAACCCATTGGGACAAAACCTTAATGAGGAAAGAGTAGAAATCACATGATCAGGAGAGTGTATAGACTACCTCTTAGGCGAAAGATCAATGAGCCCCAATCTGATATGAATGGACTCCATTGTCTTTTGCCTAGCTGCCTTTGTAAACAGATCAGCCAACTGATCCTCACTCCGAGTATAGCAGGGTAGAATCACTCCAAGTATCATCATCTGCCTCACCTTGTGACAATCAACCTCAATATGCTTTGTTCTCTCATGGAACACTGAGTTAGATGCAATGTGGATAGCTGCTTGATTATCACAATGCATTGTCATTGGAGTTGCTTGAATAATCTCCAAATGCTTCAGAATCCCTTTTATCCACACCAACTCATTTGTAAGCTTCAGCATTGCTCTATACTCAGCCTCAGCACTTGAACAAGATACTACCTTCTGCTTCTTGCTCTTCCAAGTAACAAGATTGCCACCAATGAATGTACACAATAGCCTGTGGTTGATTTCCTGTCTGATCTGTCTCCAGCCCAATCAGCATCACAATAGCCTACAACCTCAGTACTCTTGTTACATCCCATCCAAACTCCAAGACCAGTAGTCCCATTCAGATACATCAAGATCCTATCAACCATTCTCCAATGGTGCTCCTTAGGAACTTGCATGTGCTGACTCACTTGATTCACAGCAAAGCACACATCAGGTCTTGTAATGGTAAGATAGATTAGCTTCCCTACAAGCTTCCTGTACAGCTTTGGATCATGAAATGGTTTGCTATCCTCTATCTCCCCCTCACGTGGAACCTTGTAACCATCCTCCATTGGCATTTTCGCTGTCTTTCCTCCATATGCATCAGCTCCCTTCAAGAGATCAATTACATACTTCCTTTGAGACATAAACAACCCTTCCTTTGATCTGCATATCTCAATCCCAAGGAAGTACTTCATTTCTCCCAAATCTTTAATCTCAAAGTTTGCCTTTAGATACTCCTTAGTAGCTTTGATTTCTTCTTTATCACTTCATGTGATGATGATATCATCCACATAAACCAGCAACACGACAATACCAGATGGTGTGATTAAGGTAAAGACGGTATGATCCAATTCTGACTTCCTGAAACCTCTCCCATTCAATGTAGTGCTCAACTTGTTGTACCACGCTCTTGGAGACTTCTTAAGACCATAGATGGATTTCCTTAACCTCAGCACATTACCCTTCTTGACAAGATGTTCAAGACCTGGTGGTGGATGCATATACACCTCATCTTCCAGCTCTCCTTGAAGAAATGCATTTTTCACATCCATTTGCCACAAATCCCACTCAAGATTCACAGCCAACGACAAGACAATTCTGATGGTATGTAGTTTAGCCACAGGTGCAAAGGTCTCAACATAGTCCTCACCATATGTCTGAGTAAACCCTCTTGCCACCAGCCTAGACTTGCGCCTCTCTATTCTTCCATCAGGGTAGAATTTGATTGTAAACACCCATTTACTTGTCACTGCCTTCTTTCCTTTAGATAGCTAACTCTCATACCAAGTTTCATTTTTAATCATAGCCCCAGCCTCATCAGCAACTGACTCTCTCCACTCTCTGATAGCTACAGTTTCCTCATAGGTTCTTGGAACATAGCTCTCATCCAAGCTTACTGTAAAGGCCATGTGATCATCTGGAAACTCTGCAAAGGAACACATAGCTTGGGAGGGATGCTCCACAGCCTGGGCATTGTAGTACACTCTTGTGTTTACCCAGTTGGCAGGATCCCTCCTTTCCCTTGTGCTCCTCCTTAATGGCTGAACCATCTCCTCTACTTGTGGCTCATTCACTTCATTCTCCACTGATCCACTAGATTCTCCTTCCCACTCTTCACTAGACTGAGTACCATTCCCATTTGAGTCAGTAGACTCTCTCTGCTCTTCCCCAACAGGCTGAGCACCACTCTCTACTTCCACTGTAGCCTCTTGATCATGTTGACTTGAATCTCTTTGATTTTGCACAGGTTCATGAGATTCAGTTCCATTCCCCCTCTCATGATCAAGAGGAGCTGTTCCAGCTTCTCCAGGTTGGTTAGAAGACTCTCTTCTTCCAGATTGTGGATCCTGGGACACTCCTATCCCTAGCATCTCCAACATCACTCTCAGTGTTGTTGCTCTATCAGATGGAGCGTGAGACAAATCCTTCAGATTCTCCCACTCTTTCTCTTCATAGTATCCTTTTGATTCCACAAATTTCACTTCTCTAGATACCATCACCCTCCTTGCTTCAGGATCATAGCACTTATACCCCTTTTGAGTAATAGAGTATCCAATTAACATAGCTTTAGTACTCCTTGCTTCAAGCTTGTTTCTTTGTTCTCCTGGTGTCATCACATAGCACACACACCCAAATACCTTCAGATGATCAATAAAAGGTTTGCTTTTATTCAACACTTCAAAAGGAGACAGATCACCCAAACTCTTTGTTGGATTTCGGTTGATAAGGTAGCAAGCAGTCTGCACAGCATCTCCCCAAAACCTCTTTGGAACATTGGAATGAAACATCATAGACCTAGCAACCTCCATCAAATGCCTGTTCTTCCTCTCAGCTACACCATTCTACTGTGGTGTATAAGGACAGCTAGTTTGATGCACAATCCATGCTTGGCTAGATGACTCTTGAATGCATTACTCATGTATTCACCTCCATTATCTGATCTCAATATCTTTACAGATGCATTGTATTGATTAGATACATATGCCTGGAAGTTCATAAACGCCTCCAACACCCTGTCCTTTGATGGAAGCAAAGTTAACCAGGTATACTTGGACTTCTCATCAATAAAAGTCACAAAATACTTATGGCTGTCTCTAGACATGCATGGAGCAGTCCATACATCCGAGTGTACCAAATCAAAAACACTTCTCATAAGTTGTCTTTGATGTGGGAAACACTGTCCTGCAATGCTTTCCTAATATGCATGCCTCACACTCCAAGTGATTAAATGACATATTAGGAAATATCAGCTCAATAGCACGGGCATGAGGATGACCCAATCTAGCATGCCAAGTAGTACTCTCAACCCTCTCAGTAGTACTACTCAAGCACCAGGCATCAAAAGGCTTAGAGATCTTATCCAATTGGAGCTGATAAAGGTTATTCATGCTGTCTCCTCTACCAATAACCTTTCCAGTCTTCAAGTCTTGAAACTCAACATCATTTGGTCTGAACACTACCTGGCAGCTAAGATCCACTGTTGCTCTCCTCACTGATAGTAAATTAGAAGCAAACTGAGGCATATAGAAAGCATCAGAATCTTTACCAAACAATTGGAGCTTTCCAACACCCTCTATTGGAATCTTAGTACCATTAGCTATCTCCACACTCCCATTGTTGGATCTCTTAATATCACTTAGCAAGCTCCTGTCACTAATCATGTGATGACTTGCTCCAGAATCAATGAGAATGCGTTTGCTAGATGTGGATGCTTTGGCAGGAGCACCCAGACTCCGGGTCGTAGCCAAAGCATACACATACTTTACAAACTCATCCCATTCCTCTTTAGTAACTCTCTCATCCTCTCCTTTGTTCCTTAGCTTCCTCATGATCCCACTGTCCTCTATAGACTCTCCCATATATGCAGAGTAGTTGCACTCTCCCACAACTCTCTTTCTTCTCCTTATCATGTTGCTAAACCCCTTAGCAAACCATTATGCCTCTCCTCTTCATCCAGAAGCCCTCACGCCTAGTTAGACCCCATGAGCTCTCACTCCTACTCATAGATAGTCTATCTCTCATCCCCTTGTGTGTCCTTCTCTACCAGCCCACACATCTTCTCTACTTCTTGAAGTTGTTCCCCCTTGAGAACCATCTCTACTAGCCACCCATATGATGACTCCATGCTCGCCAAAAGCTTTGATATCACCTCTTGCTTTGGTGTAGCATTTCCATCCACATAAATTTTCAACCCTTGTAGCTCATCCCACAAGTGTTGCAGCTTCATTACATGGGTATTAACCCCTTCCTCTTCTTGATTTAACCCCAAAGATCCTCTCCTTGGCTTCATACACTCTCCTAAGATTGATCTTGTCCTCATGAGCACCCTCAATCTTCTCAAGCAATGTACTTTCTCCAAGACTAGACTGATCCTTACTGATTTCCCTAGCTGTCTGATCTCCCTCAGCAGCTATCTCTTGTAAAGGCTTCACCTTTACCCTCCCATCAGTGGCTACCTCCTTCAAAGATCCCACATTTACTTGTAAAGTCTCCACCTTTACACTGTCACTCCCATCAGTGGCTATCTCCTTCAAAGATCCCACCTTTACTTGCTTACTCAACATCCCACAGCTCTCCAAGGCTTTTCTCAATCCATAGAACCATACTACACTGGTTTCCTCCTCTCTCCTCCTCATACTTTGTTGTCTCTGATCTAAGTTGCTTCATGTCCCTGTTATACTCATCAATCACACAGCAAAGACACAGCAAATACAAAGCACAGCCACAGCAACACACACAGCAAAGCCACAGCAACAATCAATACATCATCAAGTACACAGCAAGGATATAGAGACTCACAAAGCAACAATCTTTGGCTTAGAAATTTCTCCAACAACTTCTACCCCTCGCCAAGCTTCCACACAGGCTAGATCACCATTCCAACTTCACCAATCATCTAAAGGAACCTCCTTGAAGCTTACTCTCCAAAAGAAACACCAAAAGACACCAACCCAGAATTTTAAAGATCTAGCTCACCAAAACTCTCAAGAACACTCAAGAACACCCAAGAACATTTCCAGAAAATAAAAAAATCACTCTCCCCTTTTTGAGCAACCTGGCTCTGATACCATGATATTTTTATGATCTGAGAGTATTTAATTATAATCTGGTGATTAAATGAAGATTAAGAGATTAAAGATTAAAAACAAGAGAGAGACTAGAGAGAGAGAGACTCAAAACTCATTAATTAATTATAAGAGAGTTTACAAGGTATATTAAGAAAGAGGAACAAGGAATTTCGAAATCAACAAGCATGTGAAGTCAATGGACAGGCTGGAACTCTTCTTGAAATACTTGGCTATGCTTTCTCACATGCTTACTACAGTGGTAAAGCATTCCCCTTCTTTCCAGCTTATGACAGGCTGTCTAACCCTCTAGTTGAGACCACACCTTATCCAAACAAGCTCCTCTCTTATCCAGGTCGTGCTTCACTCTCCAAAGTGATGCAAGTAACTTCCCAAGCTTTTAACTTACTTACCACAGTAAAACTAAAGTTACTGTGGTAAAACCTCAAAGTTACTGTCTGCCCCAATTCACTTCCCTTCTCAATATATCAACTCTCCATCCTCTCATCTTAACATTCTTAATCCTAGCTCCTATGATATTGATTCAACTTCAGAGTGATTCTAAACTGATTAATGAGTCAGGATAAAGATTATTATATCCGGATTCATTCAGGTGTCATTAGAAACTTGAAAAAACTACCATATATACAAACAGGGTAAACAAGAGTCATTTGGGTCCAAAGTGGGATAACTTCTTAATTCTAGCTCCTATGATATTGATTCAACTTCAGGGTAATTATAAACTGATTAATGAGTCAGGATAAGGCTTCTTATATCCGGATTCATTCAGGTTTGATTAGAATCTTGAAGAAACTGCCATATCTACAAACAGGGTAAACTGGAATCACTTGGGTCCAAAGTGGGATAACTTCTTAATCCTAGCTCCTATGATATTGATTCAACTTCAGGGTGTTTCTAAACTGTAAATGAGTCAGGATAAAGCTTCTTATATCCGGATTCATTCAGGTTTGATTAGAATCTTGAAGAAACTGCCATATCTACAAACATGGTAAACTGGAATCACTTGGGTCCAAAGTGGGATAACTTCTTAATCCTAGCTCCTATGATATTGATTCAACTTCAGGGTGATTCTAAACTGATTAATGAGTCAGGATAAAGCTTCTTATATCCGGATTCATTCAGGTTTGATTAGAATCTTGAAGAAACTGCCATATCTACAAACAGGGTAAACTGGAATCACTTGGGTCCAAAGTGGGATAACTTCTTAATCCTAGCTCCTATGATATTGATTCAACTTCAGGGTGATTCTAAACTGATTAATGAGTCAGGATAACGCTTCTTATATCCGGATTCATTCAGGTTTGATTAGAATCTTGAAGAAACTGCCATATCTACAAACAGGGTAAACTGGAATCACTTGGGTCCAAAGTGGGATAACTTCTTAATCCTAGCTCCTATGATATTGATTCAACTTCAGGGTGATTCTAAACTGATTAATGAGTCAGGATAAAGCTTCTTATATCCGGATTCATTCAGGTTTGATTAGAATCTTGAAGAAACTGCCATATCTACAAACAGGGTAAACTGGAATCACTTGGGTCCAAAGTGGGATAACTTCTTAATCCTAGCTCCTATGATATTGATTCAACTTCAGGGTGATTCTAAACTGATTAATGAGTCAGGATAAAGCTTCTTATATCCGGATTCATTCAGGTTTGATTAGAATCTTGAAGAAACTGCATATCTACAAACAGGGTAAACTGGAATCATTTGGGTCCAAAGTGGGATAAACTTCTTAATCCTAGCTCCTATGATATTGATTCAACTTCAGGGTGATTCTAAACTGATTAATGAGTCAGGATAAAGCTTCTTATATCCGGATTCATTCAGGTTTGATTAGAATCTTGAAGAAACTGCCATATCTACAAACAGGGTAAACTGGAATCATTTGGGTCCAAAGTGGGATAACTTCTTAATCCTAGCTCCTATGATATTGATTCAACTTCAGGGTGATTCTAAACTGATTAATGAGTCAGGATAAAGCTTCTTATATCCGGATTCATTCAGGTTTGATTAGAATCTTGAAGAAACTGCCATATCTACAAACAGGGTAAACTGGAATCACTTGGGTCCAAAGTGGGATAACTTCTTAATCCTAGCTCCTATGATATTGATTCAACTTCAGGGTGATTCTAAACTGATTAATGAGTCAGGATAAAGCTTCTTATATCCGGATTCATTCAGGTTTGATTAGAATCTTGAAGAAACTGCCATATCTACAAACAGGGTAAACTGGAATCACTTGGGTCCAAAGTGGGATAACTTCTTAATCCTAGCTCCTATGATATTGATTCAACTTCAGGGTGATTCTAAACTGATTAATGAGTCAGGATAAAGCTTCTTATATCCGGATTCATTCAGGTTTGATTAGAATCTTGAAGAAACTGCCATATCTACAAACAGGGTAAACTGGAATCACTTGGGTCCAAAGTGGGATAACTTCTTAATCCTAGCTCCTATGATATTGATTCAACTTCAGGGTGATTCTAAACTGATTAATGAGTCAGGATAAAGCTTCTTATATCCGGATTCATTCAGGTTTGATTAGAATCTTGAAGAAACTGCCATATCTACAAACAGGGTAAACTGGAATCATTTGAGTCCAAAGTGGGGATAACTTCTTAATCCTAGCTCCTATGATATTGATTCAACTTCAGGGTGATTCTAAACTGATTAATGAGTCAGGATAAAGCTTCTTATATCCGGATTCATTCAGGTTTGATTAGAATCTTGAAGAAACTGCCATATCTACAAACAGGGTAAACTAGAATCATTTGGGTCCAAAGTGGGATAACTTCTTAATCCTAGCTCCTATGATATTGATTCAACTTCAGGGTGATTCTAAACTGATTAATGAGTCAGGATAAAGCTTCTTATATCCGGATTCATTCAGGTTTGATTAGAATCTTGAAGAAACTGCCATATCTACAAACAGGGTAAACTGGAATCACTTGGGTCCAAAGTGGGATAACTTCTTAATCCTAGCTCCTATGATATTGATTCAACTTCAGGGTGATTCTAAACTGATTAATGAGTCAGGATAAAGCTTCTTATATCCGGATTCATTCAGGTTTGATTAGAATCTTGAAGAAACTGCCATATCTACAAACAGGGTAAACTGGAATCACTTTGGGTCCAAAGTGGGATAACTTCTTAATCCTAGCTCCTATGATATTGATTCAACTTCAGGGTGATTCTAAACTGATTAATGAGTCAGGATAAAGCTTCTTATATCCGGATTCATTCAGGTTTGATTAGAAATCTTGAAGAAACTGCCATATCTACAAACAGGGTAAACTGGAATCATTTGGGTCCAAAGTGGGATAACTTCTTAATCCTAGCTCCTATGATATTGATTCAACTTCAGGGTGATTCTAAACTGATTAATGAGTCAGGATAAAGCTTCTTATATCCGGATTCATTCAGGTTTGATTAGAATCTTGAAGAAACTGCCATATCTACAAACAGGGTAAACTGGAATCATTTGGGTCCAAAGTGGGATAACTTCTTAATCCTAGCTCCTATTATATTGATTCAACTTCAGGGTGATTCTATACTGATTAATGAGTCAGGATAAAGCTTCTTATATCCGGATTATTCAGGTTTGATCAGAAACTTGAAGAAACTGCCATATTTACAAACAGGGTAAACTGGAATCATTAGGGTCCAAATTGGGATAACTTCTTAATCCTAGCTCCTATGATATTGATTCAACTTCAGGGTGATTCTAAACTGATTAATGAGTCAGGATAAAGCTTCTTATATCAGGATTCATTCATTGTTTGATTCAGAAACTTGAAGAAACTGCCATATCTACAAACAGGGTAAACTGGAATCACTTGGGTCCAAAGTGGGATAACTTCTTAATCCTAGCTCCTATGATATTCGATTCAACTTCAGGGTGATTCTAAACTGATTAATGAGTCAGGATAAATCTTCTTATATCCAGGATTCATTCAGGTTTGATTCAGAAGCTTGAAGAAACTGGCCATATCTACAAACAGGGTAAACTGGAATCACTTGGGTCCAAAGTGGGATAACTTCTTAATCCTAGCTCCTATGATATTGATTCAACTTCAGGGTGATTCTAAACTGATTAATGAGTCAGGATAAAGCTTCTTATATCCGGATTCATTCAGGTTTGATTAGAAGCTTGAAGAAACTGCCATATCTACAAACAGGGTAAACTGGAATCATTTGGGTCCAAAGTGGGATAACTTCTTAATCCTAGCTCCTATGATATTGATTCAACTTCAGGGTGATTCCTAAACTGATTAATGAGTCAGGATAAAGCTTCTTATATCCGGATTACATTCAGGTTTGATTCAGAAACTTGAAGAAACCTGCCATATCTACAAACAGGGTAAACTAGAATCATTTGGGTCCAAAGTGGGATAACTTCTTAATCCTAGCTCCTATGATATTGATTCAACTTCAGGGTGATTCTATACTGATTAATGAGTCAGGGATAAAGCTTCTTATATCCGGATTCATTCAGGTTTGATTAGAAATCTTGAAGAAACTGCCATATCTACAAACATGGTAAACTGGAATCACTTGGGTCCAAAGTGGGATAACTTCTTAATCCTAGCTCCTATGATATTGATTCAACTTCAGGGTGATTCTAAACTGATTAATGAGTCAGGATAAAGCTTCTTATATCCGGATTCATTCATGTTTGATCAGAACTTGAAGAAACTGCCATATCTACAAACAGGGTAAACTGGAATCACTTGGGTCCAAAGTGGGATAACTTCTTAATCCTTAGCTCCTATGATATTGATTCAACTTCAGGGTGATTCTAAACTGATTAATGAGTCAGGATAAAAGCTTCTTATATCCGGATTCATTCAGGTTTGATTAGAATCTTGAAGAAACTGCCATATCTACAAACAGGGTAAACTGGAATCATTTGGGTCCAAAGTGGGATAACTTCTTAATCCTAGCTCCTATGATATTGATTCAACTTCAGGGTGATTCTAAACTGATTAATTGAGTCAGGATAAAGCTTCTTATATCCGGATTACATTCAGGTTTGATTAGAAGCTTGAAGAAACTGCCATATCTACAAACAGGGTAAACTGGAATCATTTGGGTCCAAAGTGGGATAACTTCTTAATCCTAGCTCCTATGATATCGATTCAACTTCAGGGTGATTCTAAACTGATTAATGAGTCAGGATAAATCTTCTTATATCCAGATTCATTCAGGTTTGATTCATAAGCTTGAAGAAACTGTCATATCTACAAACAGGGTAAACTGGAATCACTTGGGTCCAAAGTGGGATAACTTCTTAATCATAGCTCCTATGATATTGATTCAACTTCAGGGTGATTATAAACTGATTAATGAGTCAGGATAAAGCTTCTTATATCCGGATACATTCAGGTTTTATTAGAAGCTTGAAGAAACTGCCATATCTTACAAACCGGCTAAACTGGAATCATTTGGGTCCAAAGTGGGATAACTTCTTAATCCTAGCTCCTATGATATTGATTCAACTTCAGGGTGATCCTAAACTGATTAATGAGTCAGGATAAAGCTTCTTATATCCGGATTCATTCAGGTTTGATCAGAAACTTGAAGAAACCTGCCATATCTACAAACAGGGTAAACTGGAATCATTTGGGTCCAAAGTGGGATAACTTCTTAATCCTAGCTCCTATGATATTGATTCAACTTCAGGGTGATTCTAAACTGATTAATGAGTCAGGGATAAAGCTTCTTATATCCGGATTCATTCAGGTTTGATTCAGAACTTGAAGAAACTGCCATATTCTACAAACATGGTAAACTGGAATCATTTGGGTCCAAAGTGGGATAACTTCTTAATCCTAGCTCCTATGATATTGATTTCAACTTCAGGGTGATTCTAAACTGATTAATGAGTCAGGATAAAGCTTCTTATATCCGGATTCATTCAGGTTTGATCAGAAATCTTGAAGAAACTGCCATATCTACAAACAGGGTAAACTGGAATCACTTGGGTCCAAAGTGGGATAACTTCTTAATCCTAGCTCCTATGATATTGATTCAACTTCAGGGTGATTCTAAACTGATTAATGAGTCAGGATAAAGCTTCTTATATCCGGATTCATTCAGGTTTGATCAGAAACTTGAAGAAACTGCCATATCTACAAACAGGGTAAACTGGAATCATTTGGGTCCAAAGTGGGATAACTTCTTAATCCTAGCTCCTATGATATCGATTCAACTTCAGGGTGATTCTAAACAGATTATTGAGTCAGGATAAAGCTTCTTATATCCGGATTCATTCAGGTTTGATCAGAATCTTGAAGAAACTGCCATATCTAAAAACAGGGTAAACTGGAATCACTTTGGGTACAAAGTGGGATAACTTCTTAATCCTTAGCTCCTATGATATTGATTTAACTTCAGGGTGATTCTAAACTGATTAATGAGTCAGGATAAATCTTCTTATATCCGGATTCATTCAGGTTTGATTAGAAGCTTGAAGAAACTGCCATATCTACAAACAGGGTAAACTGGAATCACTTGGGTCCAAAGTGGGATAACTTCTTAATTCTAGCTCCTATGATATTGATTCAACTTCAGGGTGATTATAAACTGATTATGAGTCAGGATAAAGCTTCTTTATCCGGATACATTCAGGTTTGATCAGAAGCTTGAAGAAACTGCCATATCTACAAACAGGGTAAACTGGAATCATTTGGGTCCAAAGTGGGATAACTTCTTAATCCTAGCTCCTATGATATTGATTCAACTTCAGGGTGATTCTAAACTGATTAATGAGTCAGGATAAAGCTTCTTATATCCGGATACATTCAGGTTTGATCAGAAACTTGAAGAAACCGCCATCTCTACAAACAGGGTAAACTTGAATCATTTGGGTCCAAAGTGGGATAACTTCTTAATCCTAGCTCCTATGATATTGATTCAACTTCAGGGTGATTCTATACTGATTAATGAGTCAGAATAAAGCTTCTTATATCCGGATTCATTCAGGTTCGATCAGAAACTTGAAGAAACTGCCATATTTACAAACATGGTAAACTGGAATCATTTGGGTCCAATGTGGGATAACTTCTTAATCCTAGCTCCTATGATATTGATTCAACTTCAGGGTGATTCTAAACGGATTAATGAGTCAGGATAAAGCTTCTTGTATCCGGATTCATTCAGGTTTGATCAGAAACTTGAAGAAACTGCCATATCTACAAACCGGGTAAACTGGAATCATTTGAGTCCAAAGTGGGATAACTTCTTAATCCTAGCTCCTATGATATTGATTCAACTTCAGGGTGATTCTAAACTGATTAATGAGTCAGGATAAAGCTTCTTATATCCAGATACATTCAGGTTTGATCAGAAACTTGAAGAAACTGCCATCTCTACAAACAGGGTAAACTGGAATCATTTGGGTCCAAAGTGGGATAACTTCTTAATCCTAGCTCCTATTATATTGATTCAACTTCAGGGTGATTCTATACTGATTAATGAGTCAGGATAAAGCTTCTTATATCCGGATTCATTCAGGCTTGATTAGAAACTTGAAGAAACTGCCATCTCTACAAACAGGGTAAACTGGAATCATTTGGGTCCAAAGTGGGATAACTTCTTAATCCTAGCTCCTATTATATTGATTCAACTTCAGGGTGATTCTAAACTGATTATTGAGTCAGAATAAAGCTTCTTATATCCGGATTCATTCATGTTTGATCAGAAACTTGAAGAAACTGCCATATATACAAACAGGGTAAACTGGAATCATTTGGGTCCAAAGTGGGATAACTTCTTAATCCTAGCTCCTATGATATTTATTCAACTTCAGGGTGATTCTAAACTGATTCTAAACTGATTAATGAGTCAGTATAAAGCTTCTTATATCCGGATACATTCAGGTTGATCAGAAACTTTAAGAAACTGCCATATCTACAAACAGGGTAAACTGGAATCATTTGGGTCCAAAGTGGGATAACTTCTTAATCCTAGCTCCTATTGATATTTTTGTAAGATTATGAGTGTTTAGATAGATTTAGAAGAGATTTGTAAGTTTGGTAGCAAGATTAAAGAGATTATGAGATTAAATGTCTAAGAACCATAAAGAGAGAGAGACTTAAGAGATTTCAAAGACTGCTTGGTTAATTCATAATGAGAAGTGTTACAAGTATTTAAAGGAGGCGACATAAGGGTTTACAAAAGGAAGAAACTATTTGAAAAGTGTGTGAGGCTTGAACCGGATGAGGCGCCATCATGAAATGGACGGATCAGATGGCTCACACGCTTGTCTCCTTTCCAGCCTGGCTCTGGCTGTCAGTGAGACGCGCTCCCCTTATCCACAAATGGTCACAAAACTATTGAAACCCTCTTGATGCATCAGATACTCTCCGGTAAGCTTCTCGGACCGGATGAATGCTCCCTCGACCAGTTACCTTAGTAACCACGATAACTTTTTATGTACGGCCTCAACATGACCGTACACTTATGCCCAGACTGTGCACATCCCAAAATGTCACCAAAGATCATTTAAAGTTATGTTGGTCGAGGCATGTCCGTACTGGTCCGTACCGCTCGTCCGTACCAGTCCGTACAGTTTCAGTCCGTACCGCTCGACCCAACATTCCTTAAACTCCATTTCCTTCCTTTCCCTTCATACCACAACACTTCTATTCTTATTCTTGACTACATCTTAACACTCCCCCTCAAGCTTGACCATGTGGAACAAGTCAAGCTTGGAAGGACCATGAGAGCTCCCTCATTAAAACCTCATTAAAGAAAACCCAATGGGACAAAACCTTAATGAGGAAAGAGTAGAGCTCACATGATCAGGAGAGTATATAGACTAGTTCTTAGGCACAAGATCAATGAGACCCAATCTTATATGAATGGATTCCATTGTCTTTTGCCTAGCCGCCTTAGTGAACACATCCGCCAACTGATCTTCACTCCTTGTATAGCATGGTAGAATCACCCCAAGCACAATCATCTGCCTCACTTTATGACAATCAACTTCTATATGCTTGGTTCTTTCATGGAACACTGAGTTGGAAGCAATGTGAATGGCCGCTTGATTATCACAATGCATGGTCATTGGTGTTGCTTGAATAATCTCCAAATGCTTCAAGATCCCTTTGATCCATACCAACTCGTTGGTGAGCTTTAACATTGCTCTGTACTCAGCCTCAGCACTAGAGCATGATACCACCTTTTGCTTCTTACTCTTCCATGTAACTAGATTCCCACCTTTTAATGTGCAGTACCCAGTTGTAGATCTCCTATCAGCTCTGTCACCAGCCCAATCTGCATCACAATACCCCACAACTTCAGTGCTTCCATTACAACCCATCCATACTCCTTGATTAGGCGTCCCGTTCAAGTACATCAATAACCTCTCAACCATCCTCCAGTGATGTTCCTTAGGTGCTTGCATGTGTTGACTAACTTGGTTCACAGCAAAGCAGATATCTGGCCGAGTGATTGTTAAATAGATGAGCTTCCCCACAAGCTTCCTATATAGCTTAGGATCATGGAACACCTTGCTGTCTTTCCTCCATAAGCTCCTGATTCCTTTAACAAATCCAGAATATACTTCATTTGAGAGATAAACAAACCCTCTTTAGATCTGCACAATTCAATTCCAAGAAAGTACTTCATCTCTCCCAAGTCTTTAGTCTCAAATACTGATTTCAGAAACTCCTTGGTGGCTTTGATCTCTCCCTTATCACTTCCTGTGATGATAATGTCATCCACGTACACCAGTAATGCCACAATTCCTCTAGGTGTCACAAGAGTGAAGAGCGTGTGATCCAACTCTGATTTGATGAATCCTCTTCCATTCAGTGTGGTACTAAGTTTGTGGTACCACGCCCTTGGAGACTGCTTCAACCCATAGATTGCTTTCTTAAGTCTTAGCACGTTCCCCTTCTTTACCAAATGTTCAAGACCAGGAGGTGGAAGCATGTATACTTCATCTTCTAATTGTCCTTGCAAGAAAGCATTCTTCACATCCATTTGCCAAAGATCCCAACCAAGATTCACAGCCAGGGATAATACAATCCTTATGGTATGAAGCTTGGCCACAGGTGCAAAAGTATCAATGTAATCCTCCCCATATGTTTGAGTGAATCCCCTTGCTACAAGCCTCGTCTTCCTCCTGTCTATGGTACCATCAGCATTGTACTTAATGGTGAATATCCATCTGCTTGAAACCGCTCTCTTTCCCTTTGGCAATGCACTTTCATACCAAGTGTCGTTCTTGATCATAGCATCTGCCTCTGCCTTCACTGAATCTCTCCACTCTTGTATCAAAACAGCTTCTTCATAGCTTCTTGGCACATAACTAGCATCCAAGCTTGTCATGAAACAACAATGATCTTCTGGATACTCGGCAAATGAACAAACTGCCTGAGATGGATGCTCAACCGCTTGAGCATTGTAATATACCCTGGTGTTCACCCAGTTAGATGGGTCTTTTCTAATCCTTTCACTTCTCCTCAAAGGTGGAGCAACCGGAGCTGGAGCCTCATCACCCGTAGCTTCACCCGTAGCTTCTCTTTGTTGTTCCTCTCCACTTTCTTCATTTCTAGATTCCGCACCTTGATCATGAAGAATATCATAGCTCTCTTCACCATTAGAACCGTCTTGAGCTCTTGATTCACTGCCCCCCTCAGGATCATGGTGGGGAGAGTGTTGTTCCGGATAATCATTAGCTTCTCTTGCTGGTACAGGCTTTGATCTTCCAGAATTCGAATCCTGGGACACATTAATGCCAAGACCTTCAAGAATAACACGTAAGTAGAGGCTCTATCTGAGGCAAGATCTTTAAGCTCCTCTTGATTCTTCTCCTCATAATATCCTCTTTCCTCTATAAACTTTACTTCCCTTGATACTAGCACCCTCCTGGTGTTAGGATCATAACATTTGTAACCCTTCTGTGTAGTAGAGTAGCCAATGAACATAGCTTTACCACTCCTTGGTTCAAGCTTGTTCCTCATCTCCCCGGGCACCATCACATAACATAAACAACCAAACACTCTCATATGCTCAACTGTTGGCTTGTACTGGTTCAGAACCTCAAATGGAGACTTTCCTTGTAGAACCAGAGTCGGAGTCATGTTGATCAAGTAGCAGGCAGTAACCACAGCATCAGACCAGAACCGCTTAGGTACCTGAGAGTGTAGCATCATAGTTCTTGCCACTTCCATGAGATGCCTGTTCTTCCTCTCAGCCACGCCATTTTGCTGAGGAGTATAAGGGCAGCTCGTTTGATGCAAGATCCCATGTTGAGATAGGTGTTGCTTGAATGCATGTCCAGTGTACTCTCCTCCATTATCAGACCTGAAAATCTTAATCTTGGCATGATATTGGTTAGTTACATAGGATTGAAAATTTTTAAATGCATCAAGTACCCTATCTTTGGTTGGAATTAAGGTTAACCAGGTGTATTTAGATTTTTCATCAATGAAAGTGACATAATATTTCTGATTTTCCCTAGATAAACAAGGTGCAGTCCACACATCAGAATGAATAAGATCAAAGCAATTTTCATAAACCGTAGTAGACTTTGGAAAAACAGTTTTACAATGCTTGCCTAAAATACAAGCTTCACAATCATGGTTCTCAAAATTAACACCTGGCAACATCAGTTTAAAAGCCTTATTATGAGGGTGTCCTAGTCTAGCATGCCACAATGCATTCTTATTAAGACTAGAATCAGAAACAGTAGTAAATGAGCAGCTAAAATCCGAAACAGGAGCAAGATCTTCAAGTAAATATAATTCTCCTTTAGTCACTCCTTTTCCAATCATCTTGCTGCTTTTAATATCCTGAAACTTCACATCAAGAGGACTAAATATCACATTGCATTGGAGATCAGTAGCACATTTCTTAACAGATAATAAATTGGAAGTAAATTCAGGCATATAAAACGCTTTTGATTCATTTCCAAACAACTTAAGACTTCCTATACCTCTAATAGGAATCCTATCCCCATTAGCAATCATGACATTACCCTTAGCTGGAAGTATGTTTTTAATTAATCTAGTGTCACTAATCATATGATGAGATGCACCAGAATCAATTATCAATGGCCGAGATGCATGAGAGCTAGCAAGATGAGCAAGAATACTAGATGGCTTAAATGTATAATCAGTTTCAGCAAGACTAGCAATACCAGTGTGGCTATATGATTCGCTTAAGCTATCAGTTATCAGTTCATGATCAATATTATTAAACCCATTTGATACTCTAGCCCCAAAAGAATAACCAAAGGTGTTACCGTTATCCTTGAACAGTTTGATGAGGGCATCAAGGTCGGATCTCTTGAGGTATTCCTGATCAGAGTTGCCTCGGGACGTAGATGGACCAGTGTAAGCCACCAATGACTTTCCATCACCAGAATCACGCTCACTTGTGTCCTGACCCTTGCTGGTACCCGCCTTGCTTGATGATCCCTCCGTGTAGTGTGCCTTAGCTTCCTTATCCTTCAAGAACTTCGCCGGCTTCAAGTGAGGGTGGAGAAGCCAACACTGGCTCTTCTTGTGGCCTTGCTTCTTGCAGTGATCACAGTTACCAGTGAACCTCCCCTCATACTTCCCTTGAGCTGCCTTGTTAGCCTGTGGTACTTCTCCTTGCTCTTGGGTAGCGTGGTTGGCAAGTGAAAGATCTCCCTTCTTTCCAAACAAACCAATTGAACCCTGCTCCTTTTGAATCCGTGAACACACCTCCTCTAGGTCTGGTAGATCATCTTCCCTCAACAGCTTCATGATGAGACCATTGTAAGCCGGGTTGAGAGTTAACAACAAACCAAACACCTTATCTTGTTCCCTTCTCTTGTTTAACTCTCCAGCATCAGTGGTACTCGGCCTAAGCATCTCAAGTTCAGACCAGAGTGATCTGAACTTCCCTAAGTGCTTAGTGAACTCGGTATCCTCCTGAACAAGCATATTGATTGCTTGTTTAACTTCAAAGACCCGGCTGAGATTGGAGGTGTTTCCATACACCTTTTTTAATGTATCCCATAGCTCCTTTGCAGACTCACAGTAGCTGTATGCATCCAGTATAGCCGGTTCCAATGAGGCATGTAAGACTGTCATCACCAGCATGTCTTCTTGTTGCCACTTCTCCATTGGATCCTTCTCGGATGAGTCATCATCCTTATCATCCTCCTGAGTAATCAGCTGCTTTGGAGGTATCCCCGGTGTGATATGCTTCCAAAGCCCTTTCTTGCTTCCCACGGCAGTTCTCACCATCCGTGACCAAACCAAGTAGTTGGTTCCCTTGAACACAACCGCAACCTTCATGTGACCATGATTCCCTTCCATCTTTGTTTGAAACTTGTTTCCTCTAACTCAAGACACAATCTTTCAAATCAAAGACACCACCTTTGATGTATTTCTCCACAAACTACACCACACACGCTTGGATCTTTATCAAAGATACAAGCTTTCCACTCGTACACTACTGATAACTCACCACCAAGCTTGGATCTCTTCAAAGACACAAGCTTTATCACAACCCAGACTTGAGAACCACCAAGAGTTTGAATCTCCTTCAAAGATACAAACTTTCAACCCGGACAAGACTTTAAACGGCTTCCTCCACAAAGAACAAACGAGACACCACCACACTGAGCTCGGACAGTACGGATCTTCCAGTAGCTCTTCAAAGGTTTGATCTTTGAATCTCCAAAGATAAACCACGAACAGATACACAAACACACGACCCACACCAAGAACACACTGAGCTCGGACAGATGGTTCTTTAAGATAACCCGGAACAAGAGTTCTTCAAAGATTCAAACTTTGAATCTTTAAAGTGAAACGAAAAACACTCAAAGCGCCTAACCTGGCTCTGATACCATGATATTTTTGTAAGATTATGAGTGTTTAGATAGATTAAGAAGAGATTTGTAAGTTTGGTAGCAAGATTAAAGAGATTATGAGATTAAATGTCTAAGAACCATAAAGAGAGAGAGACTTAAGAGATTTCAAAGACTGCTTGCTTAATTCATAATGAGAAGTGTTACAAGTATTTAAAGGAGGCGACATAAGGGTTTACAAAAGGAAGAAAATATTTGAAAAGTGTGTGAGGCTTGAACCGGATGAGGCGCCATCATGAAATGGACGGATCAGATGGCTCACACGCTTGTCTCCTTTCCAGCCTGGCTCTGGCTGTCAGTGAGACGCGCTCCCCTTATCCACAAACGGTCAAAACACTATTGAAACCCTCTTGATGCATCAGATACTCTCCGGTAAGCTTCTCGGACCGGATGAATGCTCCCTCGACCAGTTACCTTAGTAACCACGGTAACTTTTTATGTACGGCCTCAACATGACCGTACACTTATGCCCAGACTTTGCACATCCCAAAATGTCACCAAAGATCATTTAAAGTTATGTTGGTCGAGGCATGTCCGTACTGGTCCGTACTGGTCCGTACCGCTCGTCCGTACCAGTCCGTACAGTTCCAGTCCGTACCGCTCGACCCAACATTCCTTAAACTCCATTTCCTTCCATTCCCTTCCATTCCCTTCATACCACAACACTTCTATTCTTATTCTTGACTACATCTTAACACCTATGATATTGATTCAACTTCAGGGTGATTCTATACTGATTAATGAATCAGGATAAAGCTTCTTATATCCGGATTCATTCAGGTTTGATCAGAAAATTGAAGAAACTGCCATATCTACAAAGAGGGTAAACTGGAATCATTTGGGTCCAATGTGGGATAACTTCTTAATCCTAGCTCCTATTATATTGATTCAACTTCAGGGTGATTCTATACTGATTAATGAGTCAGGATAAAGCTTTTTATATCCGTTCAGGTTTGATCAGAAACTTGAAGAAACTGCCATATCTACAAACAGGGTAAACTGGAATCATTTGGGTCCAAATTGGGATAACTTCTTACCTAGCTCCTATGATATTGATTCAACTTCAGGGTGATTCTAAACTGATTAATTAGTCAGGATAAAGCTTCTTATATCCGGATTCATTCTTGTTTGATCAGAAACTTGAAGAAACTGCCATATCTACAAACAGGGTAAACTGGAATCATTTGGGTCCAAAGTGGGATAACTTCTTAATCCTAGCTCCTATGATATTGATTCAACTTCAGGGTGACTCTAAACTGATTAATGAGTCAGGATAAATCTTCTTATATCCAGATTCATTCAGGTTTGATCAGAAGCTTGAAGAAACTGTCATATCTACAAACAGGGTAAACTTGAATCCCTTGGGTCCAAAGTGGGATAACTTCTTAATCATAGCTTCTATGATATTGATTCAACTTCAGGGTGATTATAAACTGATTATGAGTCAGGATAAAGCTTCTTATATCCGGATACATTCAGGTTTGATTAGAAGCTTGAAGAAACTGCCATATCTACAAACCGGGTAAACTGGAATCATTTGGGTCCAAAGTGGGATAACTTCTTAATCCTAGCTCCTATGATATTGATTAGACTTCAGGGTGATTCTAAACTGATTAATGAGTCAGGATAAAGCTTCTTATATCCGGATACATTCAGGTTTGATCAGAAACTTGAAGAAACCGCCATCTCTACAAACAGGGTAAACTGGAATCATTTGGGTTAGCTCCTATGATATTGATTCAACTTCAGGGTGATTCTATACTGATTAATGAGTCAGGATAAAGCTTCTTATATCCAGATTCATTCAGGTTTGATCAGAAACTTGAAGAAACTGCCATATTTACAAACATGGTAAACTGGAATCATTTGGGTCCAAAGTGGGATAACTTCTTAATCCTAGCTCCTATGATATTGATTCAACTTCAGGGTGATTCTAAACTGATTAATGAGTCAGGATAAAGCTTCTTGTATCCGGATTCATTCAGGTTTGATCAGAAACTTGAAGAAACTGCCATATCAACAAACAGGGTAAACTGGAATTATTAGGGTCCAAAGTGGGATAACTTCTTAATCCTAGCTCCTATGATATTGATTCAACTTCGGGGTGATTCTAAACTGATTAATGAGTCAGGATAAAGCTTCTTATATCCGGATTCATTCAGGTTTGATTAGAATCTTGAAGAAACTGCCATATCTACAAACATGGTAACTGGAATCATTTGGGTCCAAAGTGGGATAACTTCTTAATCCTAGCTCCTGATTATTGATTCAACTTCAGGGTGATTCTAAACTGATTAATGAGTCAGGATAAAGCTTCTTATATCCGGATTCATTCAGGTTTGATTAGAAACTTGAAAAACTGCCATATCTACAAACAGGGTAAACTGGAATCATTTGGGTCCAAAGTGGGATAACTTCTTAATCCTAGCTCCTATGATATTGATTCAACTTCAGGGTGATTCTAAACTGATTAATGAGTCAGGATAAAGCTTCTTATATCCGGATTCATTCAGGTTTGATTAGAATCTTGAAGAAACTGCCATATCTACAAACAGGGTAAACTGGAATCATTTGGGTCCAAAGTGGGATAACTTCTTAATCCTAGCTCCTATGATATTGATTCAACTTCAGGGTGATTCTAAACTGATTAATGAGTCAGGATAAGGCTTCTTATATCCGAATTCATTCAGGTTTGATTAGAATCTTGAAGAAACTGCCATATCTACAAACAGGGTAAACTGGAATCATTTGGGTCCAAAGTGGGATAACTTTTTAATCCTAGCTCCTATGATATTGATTCAACTTCAGGGTGATTCTAACTGATTAATGAGTCAGGATAAGGCTTCTTATATCCGGATTCATTCAGGTTTGATTAGAATCTTGAAGAAACTGCCATATCTACAAACAGGGTAAACTGGGTCCAAAGTGGGATAACTTCTTAATCCTAGCTCCTATGATATTGATTCAACTTCAGGGTGATTCTAAACTGATTAATGAGTCAGGATAAAGCTTCTTATATCCGGATTCATTCAGGTTTGATTAGAAACTTGAAGAAACTGCCATATCTACAAACAGGGTAAACTGGAATCATTTGGGTCCAAAGTGGGATAACTTCTTAATCCTAGCTCCTATGATATTGATTCAACTTCAGGGTGATTCTAAACTGATTAATGAGTCAGGATAGGCTTCTTATATCCGGATTCATTCAGGTTTGATTAGAATCTTGAAGAAACTGCCATATCTACAAACAGGTAAACTGGAATCACTTGGTCCAAAGTGGGATAACTTCTTAATCCTAGCTCCTATGATATTGATTCAACTTCAGGGTGATTCTAAACTGATTAATGAGTCAGGATAAAGCTTCTTATATCCGGATTCATTCAGGTTTGATTAGAATCTTGAAGAAACTGCCATATCTACAAACAGGGTAAACTGGAATCACTTGGGTCCAAAGTGGGATAACTTCTTAATCCTAGCTCCTATGATATTGATTCAACTTCAGGGTGATTCTAAACTGATTAATGAGTCAGGATAAAGCTTCTTATATCCGGATTCATTCAGGTTTGATTAGAATCTTGAAGAAACTGCCATATCTACAAACAGGTAAACTGGAATCATTGGGTCCAAAGTGGGATAACTTCTTAATCCTAGCTCCTATGATATTGATTCAACTTCAGGTGATTCTAAACTGATTAATGAGTCAGGATAAAGCTTCTTATATCCGGATTCATTCAGGTTTGATTAGAATCTTGAAGAAACTGCCATATCTACAAACAAGGTAAACTGGAATCACTTGGTCCAAAGTGGGATAACTTCTTAATCCTAGCTCCTATGATATTGATTCAACTTCAGGGTGATTCTAAACTGATTAATGAGTCAGGATAAAGCTTCTTATATCCGGATTCATTCAGGTTTGATTAGAATCTTGAAGAAACTGCCATATCTACAAACAGGGTAAACTGGAATCACTTGGGTCCAAAGTGGGATAACTTCTTAATCCTAGCTCCTATGATATTGATTCAACTTCAGGGTGATTCTAAACTGATTAATGAGTCAGGATAAAGCTTCTTATATCCGGATTCATTCAGGTTTGATTAGAATCTTGAAGAAACTGCCATATCTACAACATGGTAAACTGGAATCATTGGGGTCCAAAGTGGGATAACTTCTTAACCCTAGCTCCTATGATATTGATTCAACTTCAGGGTGATTCTAACTGATTAATGAGTCAGGATAAAGCTTCTTATATCCGGATTCATTCAGGTTTGATTAGAAACTTGAAGAAACTGCCATATCTACAAACATGGTAAACTGGAATCACTTGGGTCCAAAGTGGGATAACTTCTTAATCCTAGCTCCTATGATATTGATTCAACTTCAGGGTGATTCTAAACTGATTAATGAGTCAGGATAAAGCTTCTTATATCCGGATTCATTCAGGTTTGATTAGAATCTTGAAGAAACTGCCATATCTACAAACAGGGTAAACTGGAATCATTTGGTCCAAAGTGGGATAACTTCTTAATCCTAGCTCCTATGATATTGATTCAACTTCAGGGTGATTCTAAACTGATTAATGAGTCAGGATAAAGCTTCTTATATCCGGATTCATTCAGGTTTGATTAGAATCTTGAAGAAACTGCCATATCTACAAACAGGGTAAACTGGAATCATTTGGGTCCAAAGTGGGATAACTTCTTAATCCTAGCGCTCCTATAATATGATTCAACTTCAGGGTGATTCTAAACTGATTAATGAGTCAGGATAAGCTTCTTATATCCGGATTCATTCAGGTTTGATTAGAAACTTGAAAAAAAACAAACAG
>JABCMI010000365.1:0-25429 GCA_026261945.1 Hirschfeldia incana
AATTTAAAGATTATTATCAAAAGATAATAATATTAAAAAAATGTAACGTAACACTCGTTGATTTTTTTTTCAACATTTATTTGGGGCCTGTTCGTTTGGTAAACTCCACTTCTAGCAGCAGCGTCAAAAGATTTAACCTTTATCACGGAATTACAAACCTCCGCTGAGAGATATCGCTGAACTAATTTCAGTCGCAGCGGCAACAAACATCAAGGAGAAGAGACGCTGGAATTATGTGCGACACAAGCGTCTCGTTTTTTGGTCTCCGGCAATTGAGTAGCGTCTACCGCAACTTCCGATTCTGCTATCTTGGTCTCTGTCGTAGTATTAATTGTTTGCCGCAGCCGCTAAGCTTTGCGTCTATGAAACGAACAGGCCCTTGGTCTTCTTTTAAAACCAGATACTATTACCTTTTCGAAAATAAGATTTATAGTTATTTTAAAAGTTTGAGAGGCAAACTGTTTCTTTCTTAGATGATTATTGTTATTTTTTGGCTCAATATCAATTTATATTCATCCAACATTTGGATACAACAACTTCGATCCACAACAGATTTCACCACATATGCAAATGGGGATTAGTATCACCATGAATCACTATGGAGGATTCAATGCTACCCAACTTAATCCCATTGCATTTTAAACCCAAAGGAAAATAAATATCCCACAACACAGAATGAGATTGTTCCCTTAAACCACCTAATATGACCTAAAAATACAATTAAACAATATTTTGACTTCAAATTAAACTTTGTGAATCTTGTAATATGTGAGTTGCAAACATGTCAAATCAAAGGATGAGAGGCGATGCCTTATTTATTTTCATAAATTCTATTTTTATTTTAAAAGAAGAAAAATTAATTGTTTATTAAAAAATTGGTTTATATATGAACTGGCTGGGGTTCGACCGGTTCATTGGGCCGTCAGTTCATGAAGTTTTGACGATTCAATATAGATTTTAACCGGTTTAACTTTAACTGAGTTTTGACATTTATCCAATCCAAATTGTTGTTTGATTCAGACCTGTCTGACTGCCGGTAAGACATATAAAAATCATGATTTAGTTTCAAAAAGAAGTCATGATTTTACATAAGAAGAAGTCATGATTAAGTAGCTAAATGCATGGTTACAAATAGAATGACGCTATACCATTGGTAGATCCCATAACGGAAGACTATCCTATAATATTTTTCTTATACCAAACCATCCTATAATATTACCAATCAAAACCCATGATATACTTTTTACAAAAGAAAACCCATGATATACAAAATGAAGAGAAACTAAACCATATAAAATAATTAATAGTCAGTACAATAATATTCACGTCTCCAAATTACACGGGCTTGAACCAAAATAAATGAGCACTGATCATCGAACTGTTTTATTTATTACTCCTTAAATATGATTATGACATATATGTTTGATATGATGTAATATAAAACAAATAAGGATAAAACTAAAGATTAAAAATTTAATTTATTGTCTCTCATCTCTTAAATAAAAAAATGTATCCATTTAGTTTTACATTTTGGGGAAAGAAAGTGTTATTTGCCAAATAAACAAATAAATGACATCTACCAAAAAAAAATAATGAGAAAAAGGCCAAATATTTAGTCTCTCGAGAGAATTTGGAGTTGTCTTTGGATTAACATCTTCCAAGTGAGCAACGTATCAGTAATACGCCAGTTTATAATATTGAGAATTTCTACTTTATAATAGCAGTTCAGCCAATCCTATTGATTTGTTCCCTTTATTGTATATGGAGGACATGTTAAATTAGAGAAATTATAGAGGTAGTCTATTCCGAATAAACATTTGCTGTGAAGCACTGGTGATCTTATCTAAGCCTATGGTCTGAAGCTGTTTTTTAATAGATCCAGAGAAGATCACACATTATACACTACTTAGAGTTACTGTAAAAGTGGGAAAGAGAGAAGAAACGTTTTTCAAAAACAACCCATGAAGCTACTAGTTAAAGCAAACTTATCTTGATGTGTTAGTATGGTAGAGGGATCATGGGTGTCAGATAATCACAAAGTTGGAATCGGTTTGATGTTGGTAGCATATACTAAATATATCATGGGTTTCAGAAAATTTCTACAGGCGCCAGAGATGGTGCTTGTATCGTTGAACCTGACTTGGGTTCTAACAAATTTGCCTCCTTGATCAATTTGGAGGAGGAAGAAGAAGATGATACACTGGAATCTGATGAAACAGAGTCAGTGGATTACTTGACACTACTTGGGAAAAGAATCCTTCAAGAAAGGCCGGATAAACCAACCACAAAGGCTAAGGAGATGCATTCACAACTCACAAGCCGTGGACGGGGAAATCGAGGTCGCGGGATTCGTGGCTAGATTTTTCTAGCTATGATCGTTTTTTTTAGTCAATAGGAAAGTGTCCTCCTATTGTTGTTATGGTTCATTCTATATGCTCCATTTACTTTCTAATCAGTTTCTAAAATCTGCATGACTTTAGTGTCATGGCCAAAATAAATAAGGAGTAATTATTGATATGCCATACTTTCAAATGACAATGTGAGAACGGTACCCTTCCAAGGGAAAATTGGAAATATGGTCCATCCTTTTTGTAAAATTACCATCTAACCTTTTGCAACAATAATCCTTTTTTGGTAAAAAAAAAATTAAAAAGCATAATAAATGACAACTCTTTACCTTCAACGGTTATCTCAGATATCAGATTTGTTGCTCATATCGTCAAAGGCTCTCACTTTATCTTCAACGATCTATCACATTTCAAATTCTCTAATCTCGAGTATATCTGATACATTAAGTGAATTGAAGACGTGGAAGGCGAACAGATTACAGCCTTATCCGGATCTGAGAAATACCAGGTATGATAAAAATTTATAAGATCTAGGTTTCTATGAACAGAGGCAAAGTCTTTCTTTTATGGTTGCCTTAATAATGATGTTCCCTCGCCGCTACGATTACGATTCACTTGTACCTTGTTGCCAAAACCCAAAATTATTTTTGCGATGTGTACTGATGCAAATTATGTATTATGCAGATAATGATGCACATAGTTACTGTTTTTGGAGAATGGAAGATGGATAATGTTGGTTCGGAGTTCTCTCCAACCAAGAAGGGAATTGCGTTCTTTGTAGGTGATGATATCAAATATGAGGATTTTCTCCGCATGGTTTGTGAAGATTACAATATGATTAGTGAGATGAAAGCGGTTGAGCTTGCTTATATCTTGCCTAAAAGAATATTGGAGAATATGCCTAGCAACACTCCTCCGATGTCCTTGAGTAACGACAGACAACTTGCAGATTTTATAACCTTGTTGAAGACAGATTCTATGTGTGTTTTTGTTTCATTGACTGCAAACAGAGGTCGTCCTGATGTGAATAGAAATCAAAAGTGTGTTGTCAGAGAGAATGCTTCTGCTGATTTTAGTAGTTTTGGAAATGTTCATTACGAGCCAACGAAGCCATCACATGAGACATCACTTGAGACTATGAAGCCATCACAGCTGCGTAAGAGTGAAACCATTAAGTCTGGTGACAGTTTCAGTTGCAAGAAAGAACTAATAACAAAGCTACGCAGGATTTCAGTGCTCGAAAGGTTCGATTTCTGCATCAAAAAGTCTTGGAAGCAATTATTTTACGCAAAGTGCTTCGTTCCTGGATGTTCCTGGAAGATACGTGCTACAACTCTGTCGAGATCATCTCCAGAATTCTTCGTGCGTAAGTATACTGATCTTCATACATGCTCTGGGGCTGATAGGTATTCGCGTCACCGTCAGGCTAATGCACAATGTATTGGGAAGATGTTTGTTGATGGATTTAGTGGCGGCAGTGATCTTAAAGGAATCCGGCCTAAACATATAATGGACTGTATAAGGGCTGTTTATCAAATTGACATCGGTTATACGAAGGCTCATAGCGCATTGGCATATGCACGAGAGATGGTTAGAGGCACTCATGCTAGTGGCTATCAGGACTTGCCTTCGTATCTATACAAAATAGAGCAGGCCAATCCAGGTACAAAAACAAAGCTTGAAGTTGATGCTGAGAACAGATTTAAGTATTTGTTCATTGCTTTTGACGCATGTATCAAAGGCTTTGCGTTCATGAGGAGGGTTATTGTTATAGATGGAGCACATCTAAGTGGTAAGTTCAGAGGTATTATGTTAGTGGCTGCATGTCAGGATGGAGATAAGGGTATATATCCTATAGCTCTTGGGGTTGTAGATGCAGAGGATGCAGCTGCATGGGAATGGTTTTTCACCCAGCTGCGTGGTGTGATAGGTGATGGTAGAAATTTGGCTTTCATCTCTGACCGATGCCCAGCAATAGCCAAGGCACTTACGAATGTTTTCCCTGAAGCTCATAGGGGCATATGCTTATATCACCTTGGTCAAAACATGACCTCAGGTTTCAAAAATCCCCAAATGGTCGCGGAGGCAAAAAGGGCTGCGAGATTATATCGACAGGTGGAATTTGACAGAAGATTTGAAGTCATTCGACGTCACGACAGCGCACTACACCACTATTTGACAACTGCAGATATTCGAACGTGGGCTCTCTCACATTTTCCAGGAGACAGATATGATATCATGACAAGCAACTTTGCAGAATGCATTAACGGCGTGCTTAAAGAGGAAAGAGCGTTTCCCATTGCATATTTTGTGGATTCTTTTAGAAAGATGCTTTCAAGATGGTTTGCAGAAAGGCGAGAGGAAGCTGCGGCGTTGAAAACAAACTTCACAGAATATGCTGAACTCAAACTGCATATGAATCACAACGAAGTGGGTACGCTAACTGTTCAACATCTTGATTCAAACCGTAGCCATGTTGAAGGTGGACACTTTAGCTGTTTGGTTGATCTAGAAAAGGTATGAAACAATAGAGTTTCACTTCTGCCATGCTATCATTTGACTCGTTTTTGATACATAGGGTGCAAATTTTTGCAGCGGAGTTGTACTTGTAAGCAATATGATATCGAGAAGATACCCTGCGCGCACGTAATCAAAGTGGCCAAATGTCGGAAAATTGGCGAACATACCCTGGTGGATCCTCTTTACTTAAAGGGCTACTTGGTTGCAGCGTACACAGAACCTATTAACCCAATTGATGAAGATTTGATGCCACCAGCCGATGTACTTAGTCAAGTGTGTCTACCACCCAAAATGGGCAAACAACGTGGTAGACCGAAGATGAAGAGATACTTATCTGCTATTGAAAAAGCGAAGCGTTTCAAGCACAAACAATTAAAAAAGAAGAACCAAACAATGAGTACGAGCAATCCACCTCCAGCGACACCGGAAGGTAAATTGACTTCACGTAATACATCAACAAAGAAACGTTGTCGTAGTCAATCGCCAGGTACTCCAATAAACCAGAAGCTAGCAAATATACCGCGGCGGCGGACGCCATCAACTAATCCGTCAACAAGAAAGAAACCAAAATACTCGGCAAAGATTACAGCACCGACCACTCCAACCCCCAAGGTGAGAAAAGTACTTTTCCAGAGTAGTCCCGCATCAAAGACTCCAAAGCAGGGTGCCAAAAAAGTTTTAAAGAAGACAAATCAGGGTGCCAAAAAAGCTACAAACAAGACAACGCTCTACAAGCGAAGACAATCAACAATGAAGGAGAAAAGGAAGTACGTGTGTTCCAAATGCAACAAAGGCGGACATAATCGCTCAACGTGCAAATTAGCGACATTGTTGTTTGGGTGATAGGAGGTGTTCAGCTAATTAGTCACTCATTCAGGTAGAACGTTGGTCAGTTAGCGTTAATTCGTCGGAGTATCCGTTATTTATTTTGCTTTTTCGGGTTGGTCTGTAATCGCTACTAGTTTGATTTTTCGATTTTATGGATTTCATATTTCACCGACCGTTACTTGTGAAATCGTGGAATGCTTTGAAACAAAACTCATAAAGAGTATGGCAAGGCAATAATATGTTTCGAAACGAAAAACGTAGACAAAAGGCAAGAGTCGCAATTGGTAGGCTTTAAAACAAAACTCACTGCTGTAAGCTTGCGAAACATATAATTGCCTTGCCCATTGCGGTTCCCAAATTTCTAACTAGCTCTTTTTTCTGATTAAAGCATAAACTATAGAGTTTCTTATAAATAAATATAGTTTTTGGCTTGAATACCATCTATAGATTTGTATGAATAGGTACCTATAAATAGAGCTACCTTATAAATACTATAGTTTTTCTAGGAAGGTAGTCTGAAGACATTGTAATGGGACCAAATAGGTACCTTCAGTTTCAGACATTGTAATGGGACCAAATAGGTACCTTCAGTTTCTTAAGCTTACCTAGGTCATACAGAGCGCAAGGCAGCGGCAGGGAAGAGGCAGGGCAGTCGTCAGCTTAAAACTGTCCGAGGATTACGCTTGACTTGCTACCGGCATGCCGTAAGCTTGCGTGTAAGATATCCCCTTGCCGGTGTCATTTTCCGTTTTTTTTTTCCGGCCTGCAAGCTAGAAAAAGGTGAGAAAGGACCATTTTATTGGTAAGAAAATTTTTAAAATGTCTCAAGGGTAGTTTTATTATTTATCAGGCTTGGGCAAACCGGTTGCGGTTCCCTTGCCTCTTGCCTACGTCTGCCTTGCTAATCATATTATTGCCTTGCCTTACTCTTTAAGAGTGTGTTTGGAGCCCATCCTCTTTGATTAAGGTGCATAACCCTAAACCAGTCTTCCATCATAGAATCAAGTTCTTGCAATGGTGCTTTTGTCAGTGAGAAATGATGCAAAAATACCTAGAATTTCTTAAGTATACCTAGTTTTACCGAGAAATCCTTCTTTTCTTCCCAAAGGTGGGTTTCTTTAACCGGTCAATTCTTTTATTTACTCAGAAATACCAAAGTCAGCAATAACATAGTAAGTGTTAATATCCCAAATTTCTAACTAGCTCTTTTTTCTGATTAAAGCATAAACTATAGAGTTTCTAATAAATAAATATAGTTTTTGGCTTGAATACCGTCTATACATTTGTATGAATAGGTACCTATAAATAGAGCTACCTTATAAATACTATAGTTTTTCTAGGAAGGTAGTCTGAAGACATTGTAATGGGACCAAATAGGTACCTTCAGTTTCAGACATTGTAATGAGACCAAATAGGTACCTTCAGTTTCTTAAGCTTACCTAGGTCATACGGAGCGCAAGGCAGCGGCAGGGAAGAGGCAGGGCAGTCGTCAGCTTAAAACTGTCCGAGGATTGCGCTTGACTTGCTACCGGCATGCCGTAAGCTTGCGAGTAAGATATCCCCTTGCCGGTGTCATTTTCTGTTTTTTTCCGGCCTGCAAGCTAGAAAAAGGTGAGAAAGGACCATTTTATTGGTAAGAAAATTTTTAAAATGTCTCAAGGGTAGTTTTATTATTTATCAGGCTTGGGCAAACCGGTTGCGGTTCCCTTGCCTCTTGCCTACGTCTGCCTTGCGAATCATATTATTGCCTTGCCTTACTCTTTAAGAGTGTGTTTGGAGCCCATCCTCTTTGATTAAGGTGCATAACCCTAAACCAGTCTTCCATCATAGAATCAAGTTCTTGCAATGGTGCTTTTGTCAGTGAGAAATGATGTAAAAATACCTAGAATTTCTTAAGTGTACCTAGTTTTACCGAGAAATCCTTCTTTTCTTCCCAAAGGTGGGTTTCTTTAACCGGTCAATTCTTTTATTTACTCAGAAATACCAAAGTCAGCAATAACATAGTAAGTGTTAATATCCCAAATTTCTAACTAGCTCTTTTTTCTGATTAAAGCATAAACTATAGAGTTTCTTATAAATAAATATAGTTTTTGGCTTGAATACCGTCTATACATTTGTATGAATAGGTACCTATAAATAGAGCTACCTTATAAATACTATAGTTTTTCTAGGAAGGTAGTCTGAAGACATTGTAATGGGACCAAATAGGTACCTTCAGTTTCAGACATTGTAATGGGACCAAATAGGTACCTTCAGTTTCTTAAGCTTACCTAGGTCATACGGAGCGAAAGGCAGCGGCAGGGAAGAGGCAGGGCAGTCGTCAGCTTAAAACTATCCGAGGATTGCGCTTGACTTGCTACCGGCATGCCGTAAGCTTGCGAGTAAGATATCCCCTTGCCGGTGTCATTTTCCGTTTTTTTCCGGCCTGCAAGCTAGAAAAAGGTGAGAAAGGACCATTTTATTGGTAAGAAAATTTTTAAAATGTCTCAAGGGTAGTTTTATTATTTATCAGGCTTGGGCAAACCGGTTGCGGTTCCCTTGCCTCTTGCCTACGTCTGCCTTGCGAATCATATTATTGCCTTGCCTTACTCTTTAAGAGTGTGTTTGGAGCCCATCCTCTTTGATTAAGGTGCATAACCCTAAACCAGTCTTCCATCATAGAATCAAGTTCTTGCAATGGTGCTTTTGTCAGTGAGAAATGATGCAAAAATACCTAGAATTTCTTAAGTGTACCTAGTTTTACCGAGAAATCCTTCTTTTCTTCCCAAAGGTGGGTTTCTTTAACCGGTCAATTCTTTTATTTACTCAGAAATACCAAAGTCAGCAATAACATAGTAAGTGTTAATATCCCAAATTTCTAACTAGCTCTTTTTTCTGATTAAAGCATAAACTATAGAGTTTCTTATAAATAAATATAGTTTTTGGCTTGAATACCGTCTATACATTTGTATGAATAGGTACCTATAAATAGAGCTACCTTATAAATACTATAGTTTTTCTAGGAAGGTAGTCTGAAGACATTGGAATGGGACCAAATAGGTACCTTCAGTTTCTTATTCTTCCGATTCTGTTGGTTTTACTGTACTTAGATGATTGATTTTATGGTTATACCTGATATATTCTATTTTCTATCAACGTTTTAGATGTGCTCATGCATGATAAAATTTGATTTCGTGATATACGTATCTTCTCTAATCCCACGAGGTAGTGTTTACAAAAAGTGAAACTAACACAATATCTGACCTATTTATACAAAAAAAGTCGAACAGAGGATTAAGTTAAGCCAGAAGTTGGAACAAGGGATTAAGTGAAACCAACAGTTTAAACAAGTGAGATTGAGTGAAACCAATATCGATATTGAAATTTGTGTTTCCAACAGCTCGAACTCGGGACAAATAAATGAAACGCGGCGTTTTATATATCTTGGGCAAACCGGTTGCGGTTCCCTTACCTCTTGCCTACGTCTGCCTTGCGAATCATATTATTGCCTTGCCTTACTCTTTAAGAGTGTGTTTGGCGACGAACATGAATGATATGGTTAATAAATGAAACGCGGCGTTTTGTATATCTTGGATATTAAAAATTTGTGATTTCAACGGCTCGAACTCGGGGTCTCGGATATAGAGATATGGGTTTTTGCCACTGAGCTAGAGGACTTTTCAATGGATATACGAACACAGTTCTTTATCTTCTCTTCATATCGGAGTTAAAGACAAAAAAATGAAACGCGGCGTTTTATCGATATTAGAAATTTGTGTTTCCAACAGCTCGAACTCGGGAACTCGGGTATTATAAATGCACATTACCAATTACCAAAATAATAATAGCAAAATTATGGATGAGCAAAATGGGCTCAGGCTCTGATTAAAGATGAATGAATGAAACGACAGCGTTTTGATATTAAAAATATGTGCTTTCATCGCTTCGAACTCGTGAACTCTAGCATGACGGTAGGGGTTTTTGCCACAGAAATAGTGAACTTGGCAATATATTTACCAACACAATTTCTTTTATTCTCTTTAAATCCGAGTTAAAGACAAATAAATGAAACGCGGCGTTTTGTATATCTTGGATATTAAAAATTTGTGATTCCAACGACTCGAACTCGGGGTCTCGGATATAGAGAGAGGGGTTTTTGCCACTGAGCTAGTGGACTTTGCAATGGATATACGAACACAGTTCCTTAGCTAGTGGACCTCCGCATCGATTTTGCGGAAAGTCAAAAATCGAAAAAATGGGTGGGAAAATTCAAAAAATTGGGCGGGATTTTTTAGTGTCGGATTTTCGTGCTTATAGTTTCACTTAGTTTGTAGTTATACAAAAACCTTTAAAGTTTTACTTTTCTAATTCTTCCGATTTTGTTGGTTTTACTGTACTTAGATGATTGATTTTATGGTTATACCTGATATATTCTATTTTCTATACGTATCTTCTCTAATCCCACGAGGTAGTGTTTACAAAAAGTGAAACTAACACAATATCTGACCTATTTATACAAAAAAAGTCGAACAGAGGATTAAGTTAAGCCAGAAGTTGGAACAAGGGATTAAGTGAAACCAACAGTTTAAACAAGTGAGATTGAGTGAAACCAATAGATCAGGAACAAAATTTAGTGAAACCAAAAGTTCAAACAAGTGAGATTAAGTGAAATGAAAAGTTGCCAGAAGTTGGAACAAGGGATTAGGTGAAACCAACAGTTGAAACAAGTGAGATTGAGTGAAACCAACAGTTGAAACAAGCAAGATTGAGTGAAACCAAAAGTTCAAACAAGTGAGATTAAGTGAAGTAAGTTGAAACAGCAAGATTTTCACAAGACCATAACAGTGAGAACAACACGGTTTACACAAGACCTTCAATCCCATATTTGTGAACATAAGGGTCGCTGTTTAGTAGAGACTGCCTGAAGTCCTCAACCTCTGTGATACGCGGATTGAACCTGAAGTCTGAAAGTCCACCTTCGGTCTCAAGCCATAGATCAGGAGGATTAAATAAATCTGTATTAATATAAACGATTTTAGTAAACGTTTCAGTCCACTATCATATTCAAAACTAGCCACAGAAACTACACTTACTCCAACGCTTGCAGACCTGCCACATCTTAAGGGCCACAATCACCTGTCCACCTTTCATTTTTTCAAGACCATCCCGGAATGCATAGGCCTGCTTGCCAGTTGCCACACATTTAATCTGGCTGTCACTATTCAGAATAAAGAAAACGTGTGTCAATTACAATATAAATAAATTTTGCTTGGATCATATGTTACTTTCTACTTACATGTTGTCCCTTATGTAAAAAATCATCGTTGGCCTTGCAGGGTCATCAAAATGGGCTTCCGTATTGAAGACCACTCCAATTGTATCTACCATATAAATGAGTTACACTTAGTTTCACTTACATCTACAGAGTCATACAAAGTTCTGAAACTAAATATGTAAATATATTTATTTTAGCACCATTCATACCTATGGGATAGTTTTGTTCCTTGTGGGACATGTGAGGGATTGCATGGATGTTCTTGAAGTCCATGAAAAGCCGATTGCTCAGAGGTTCGATCATGCGGACTTGTGTGAGTCGCGAAGCAGTTAGTCTGAACCGAGAGTTAGTTGCATTGAAACCTGGATATGAACGTTCAACTCCTACCCGAAAGAATTCCACCCATTCTCCCTCCTTTTTTTCGAGGCCTCTAAACCTTTCATAATCCCCATAAACGGTCATCTCCATCTTGCACCCCTACATAAATAAAGTACAAGGATCAAGTTAAATGATGATGAAAAACATGAGAGATGATGACAAACTTGAGAGATGATGAAAAAACACTTACATCTTCATCTACAAGGACATAGGCATAGTAAACACTGTTGGTCGCCGAGGAATAGAGAGGGTGGACCCTGTGTATTTTAACTCTGAAACGCCAACACTTGACGTCGGGGTCTAGAGATGCCTCGGAAATCTGGGAAAGCTTATTGTAGTAGTCTGTCATCTTGTTTGTAGAGATGAGAGAATTTCAGATATGAGATGAGAGAATTTCGGATATGAGATGAAATGAGAGAATTTGCAGAGTTGGAGTTTAAATGCAATGGTGATGATTCTAGACGGTGTAGTGTTGTGACGTTTCACGTTTGGTTTCAATGCAAGTGTAGAGTCGCGAGTGTAATGATTATTATTAGAGACTTTTTCAATCGATTAATTACTCTCTCATCTGACCGTCAATACCAATACCATTAATTACTGGATTTTTCTCAACCATTTTTTATGATCTCTTTTATTGCTTGCTCAGTAAATAATCCATAATCCTACCAAATAATATTATATTTATTTTCAAAATATAAAACAATATAGTATTACTTAATTTTTTAATTTTTACATAGTTCCATATATTTACACTATAAATTCAATTTAATTTTACTTAGTTTCATAAATTTAGACAATTAATATCAGTTAGTTTCACTTAAACTGTCAGAAGCGTGCTTGAGAAGTTGTGTAGCGTTGCAAATATCAAGGGTCACGACGCTATGGTCATAAATCAGGTCATAAATTATGAAATGACAGATTTTTCTCAAACTAAATATTTCAATTATTATTCACATATACTGTTTGTTATATCATTAAATTATCCACTCCGTATAATTAATTTTTCGATTCTGCTTCTATTTAGAGTTTTCCAAAATATAAAACAATAGAATATCTAAATTTGTTAATTCTCACATAGTTCTATATAACTAGACTAAATGTTTCTTAGTTTCGCAAATTTAGACAATCAAAACCACTTAGTTTCACTAAATTTTTCCTTGACATACGACTGTTGCAGTCCGAAGTCGTGTAGTGCTGCTTTGAAACGACACTTTTTTCTCACCTAATGTTTTTACATAGTTTCATTTATTCAAACACACCTATTTTTATTCAAACACACATGTTCTTATTCCCTGTACTTGCACTGAGAAGTCGTGTCTTAAGCCGTCTATCAAATCACACCCTTAAGTGGGATAGTAAATGCAATCTTTTCTCTATTATAAATAACACGTAAATCTTTCCATTTATTACTCGATTAAACGAATATCTCTCAAGTTTTTCATCATCCTTGTACTCTATGTCGAACTTCAACTTGGAATCTGTCCCTCCTTCCATCCTCCATGAGATTCTATCAAAGGTAGCAACAAACCACATCCGGGACTTCGGTAGTGCTAGAATTGCTTTCTCCGGGTTTAATCAAATAGGCAGAGACGACTACTTCTACCAATCTGCTAATCTCATTGGCTTTAATGATTGGATTGATGAGGTTAATGCTGTAAGAACATTCCGACTTAGGTGCTACCAAGCCGGTAATCCAGAGGCCATCTACCTACGAGGTATGTATGAGTTCTTTCAACTTCATTTACTTGATGAAGGAAGAGAGAAAATCCATCTTGCTGCTGAGAGAGGATTGGAGTTGGCCAAGTTTGTAGATGGAATGCTGAACTTAGCGTTTAGTGTAGATGATGGAGGGTTGTTTCACAACTATCCTAACTTTAGTCGTGAGTTTGTTCATCGGATGAATTGCATGATCCGGACTGCTCTAACCTCAGGCCTTTGGGGTTACGCGAAACCTCAAGAGTTTATGTCACTACTTGAAAGAATAAAGAATCCCATCTTCTCAAATGATTGCTGGTGCTGTGCAACAGAAGAACCGGTGTTTGTAGCCTCCTTTAATGGATCAATAACACAGTGGAAGTGCGATCGTTGTTTCTGGCAATGTGAAGTTTGGGACTTCTGCAATGAAATTCACTTGACAGCTGCCAAATGGCCAATTGAAGATTAGTTGTTGTGTTTATTTCTCGAGTTTATGCCATGTAGTTTTATCTACTTTCACTATGTTTGACTTAATGTAATGTCTCTAGTTTCAATCCTCTAGTTTCTCTCTATAAACTAATGTTTGTATATTTTTACTTCAATATATCATTAACAAATTTCTACTTTTATTTTAACAAATAAACTTCACTGGCAATTTGGAGATTAGTTTTATCAACTTTAACAACAGTTCTACTTTTTACAACATTTCTACTTTTATTAAATATGTACAACATTTCTAAGTTTGGCCAAAATCTATTTATATCATATAAACTATTTTTAAAATTCAAAATTCAATAAATATATCAATAACAACAACTCTGTCCAAAAAAATAACATAATTAAACATTTGGAAATCTAAAAGTGCGATTTAGTTAAATTTAGTTCAACTTAGTATTAGATACAGAATATTGTTGTTGATTTATTACGATGCACAGTTTCACCAATATTTACAATCACACCAATTCTTACAAAGATTTCGAAAGTTAGTAACAGAAAGATATCCGAATTTCATAGATCGGGTCTGGATGGTCCGCGAAATGGTCCTGTTTGGGTTGTAATTATGCAAGTTTCTGTTGGCCATGTGGTCGTTTAATAAATTTTCGTATTTAAATAAAGATAAAGTGAAACGCGGCGTTTTATCGATATTAGAAATTTGTGTTTCCAACAGCTCGAACTCGGGAACTCGGGTATTATAAATACACATTACCAATTACCAAAATAATAATAGCAAAATTATGGATGAGCAAAATGGGCTCAGGCTCTGATAAAAGATGAATGAATGAAACGACAGCGTTTTGATATTAAAAATATGTGCTTTCATCGGTTCGAACTCGAGAACTCTAGCATGACGGTAGGGGTTTTTGCCACCGAAATAGTGGACTTGACAATATATTTACCAACACAATTTCTTTTATTCTCTTTAAATCCGAGTTGTTTGACAAATAAATGAAACGTGGCGTTTTGTATATCTTGGATATTAAAAATTTGTGATTCCAACGGCTCGAACTCGGGGTATCGAATATAGAGATAGGGGTTTTTGCCACCGAGCTAGAGGACTTTGCAATGGATACACGAACACAGTTCTTTATCTTCTCTTCATATCGGAGTTAAAGACAAATAAATGAAACGCGGCGTTTTATCGATATTAGAAATTTGTGTTTCCAACAGCTCGAACTCGGGAACTCGGGTATTATAAATACACATTACCAATTACCAAAATAATAATAGCAAAATTATGGATGAGCAAAATGGGCTCAGGCTCTGATTAAAGATGAATGAATGAAACGACAGCGTTTTGATATTAAAAATATGTGCTTTTATCGCTTCGAACTCGTGAACTCTAGCATGACGGTAGGGGTTTTTGCCACATAAATAGTGAACTTGGCAATATATTTACCAACACAATTTCTTTTATTCTCTTTAAATCCGAGTTAAAGACAAATAAATGAAACGCGGCGTTTTGTATATCTTGGATATTAAAATTTTGTGATTCCAACGACTCGAACTCGGGGTCTCGGATATAGAGATAGGGGTTTTTGCCACTGAGCTAGAAGACTTTGCAATGGATATACGAACACAGTTCCTTAGCTAGTGGACCTCCGCATCGATTTTGCGGAAAGTCAAAAATCGAAAAAATGGGTGGGAAAATTCAAAAAATTGGGCGGGATTTTTTAGTGTCGGATTTTTGTGCTTATAGTTTCACTTAGTTTGTAGTTATACAAAAACCTTTAAAGTTTTACTTTTCTAATTCTTCCGATTTTGTTGGTTTTACTGTACTTAGATGATTGATTTTATGGTTATACCTGATATATTCTATTTTCTATACGTATCTTCTCTAATCCCACGAGGTAGTGTTTACAAAAAGTGAAACTAACACAATATCTGACCTATTTATACAAAAAAAGTCGAACAGAGGATTAAGTTAAGCCAGAAGTTGGAACAAGGGATTAAGTGAAACCAACAGTTTAAACAAGTGAGATTGAGTGAAACCAATAGATCAGGAACAAAATTTAGTGAAACCAAAAGTTCAAGGATAGTTTTTGTCAGTGAGAAATGATGCAAAAATACCTAGAAATGATGCAAAAATACCTAGAATTTCTTAAGTGTACCTAGTTTTACCGAGAAATCCTTCTTTTCTTCCCAAAGGTGGGTTTCTTTAACCGGTCAATTCTTTTATTTGCTCAGAAATACCAAAGTCAGCAATAACATAGTAAGTGTTAATATCCCAAATTTCTAACTAGCTCTTTTTTCTGATTAAAGCATAAACTATAGAGTTTCTTATAAATAAATATAGTTTTTGGCTTGAATACCGTCTATACATTTGTATGAATAGGTACCTATAAATAGAGCTACCTTATAAATACTATAGTTTTTCTAGGAAGGTAGTCTGAAGACATTGTAATGGGACCAAATAGGTACCTTCAGTTTCTTAAGCTTACCTAGGTCATACGGAGCGCAAGGCAGCGGCAGGGAAGAGGCAGGGCGGTCGTCAGCTTAAAACTGTCATAGGATTGCGCTTGACTTGCTACCGGCATGCCGTAAGCTTGCGAGTAAGATATCCCCTTGCCGGTGTCATTTTCCGTTGTTTTCAGGCCTGCAAGCTAGAAAAAGGTGAGAAAGGACCATTTTATTGGTAAGAAAAATTTTAAAATGTCTCAAGGATAGTTTTATTATTTATCAGGCTTGGGCAAACCGGTTGCGGTTCCCTTGCTTCTTGCCTACGTCTGCGTTGCGAATCATATTATTGCCTTGCCTTACTCTTTAAGAGTGTGTTTGGAGCCCTTCCTCTTTGATTAAGGTGCATAACCCTAAACCAGTCTTCCATCATAGAATCAAGTTCTTGCAATGGTGCTTTTGTCAGTGAGAAATGATGCAAAAATACCTAGAATTTCTTAAGTGTACCTAGTTTTACCGAGAAATCCTTCTTTTCTTCCCAAAGGTGGGTTTCTTTAACCGGTCAATTCTTTTATTTACTCAGAAATACCAAAGTCAGCAATAACATAGTAAGTGTTAATATCCCAAATTTCTAACTAGCTCTTTTTTCTGATTACAGCATAAACTATAGAGTTTCTTATAAATAAATATAGTTTTTGGCTTGAATACCGTTTATAAATTTGTATGAATAGGTACCTATAAATAGAGCTACCTTATAAATACTATAGTTTTTCTAGGAAGGTAGTCTGAAGACATTGTAATGGGACCAAATAGGTACCTTCAGTTTCTTAAGCTTACCTAGGTCATACGGAGCGCAAGGCAGCGGCAGGGAAGACGCAGGGCGGTCGTCAGCTTAAAACTGTCATAGGATTGCGCTTGACTTGCTACCGGCATGCCGTAAGCTTGCGAGTAAGATATCCCCTTGCCGGTGTCAATTTCCGTTTTTTTTCAGGCCTGCAAGCTAGAAAAAGGTGAGAAAGGATCATTTTATTGGTAAGAAAATTTTTAAAATGTCTCAAGGATAGTTTTATTATTTATCAGGCTTGGGCGAACCGGTTGCGGTTCCCTTGCTTCTTGCCTACGTCTGCCTTGCGAATCATATTATTGCCTTGCCTTACTCTTTAAGAGTGTGTTTGGAGCCCATCCTCTTTGATTAAGGTGCATAACCCTAAACCAGTCTTCCATCATAGAATCAAGTTCTTGCAATGGTGCTTTTGTCAGTGAGAAATGATGCAAAAATACCTAGAATTTCTTAAGTGTACCTAGTTTTACCGAGAAATCCTTCTCTTCTTCCCAAAGGTGGGTTTCTTTAACCGGTCAATTCTTTTATTTACTCAGAAATACCAAAGTCAGCAATAACATAGTAAGTGTTAATATCCCAAATTTCTAACTAGCTCTTTTTTCTGATTAAAGCATAAACTATAGAGTTTCTTATAAATAAATATAGTTTTTGGCTTGAATACCGTCTATACATTTGTATGAATAGGTACCTATAAATAGAGCTACCTTATAAATACTATAGTTTTTCTAGGAAGGTAGTCTGAAGACATTGTAATGGGACCAAATAGGTACCTTCAGTTTCTTAAGCTTACCTAGGTCATACGGAGCGCAAGGCAGCGGCAGGGAAGAGGCAGGGCGGTCGTCAGCTTAAAACTGTCATAGGATTGCGCTTGACTTGCTACCGGCATGCCGTAAGCTTGCGAGTAAGATATCCCCTTGCCCGTGTCATTTTCCGTTTTTTTCAGGCCTGCAAGCTAGAAAAAGGTGAGAAAGGACCATTTTATTGGTAAGAAAATTTTTAAAATGTCTCAAGGGTAGTTTTATTATTTATCAGGCTTGGGCGAACCGGTTGCGGTTCCCTTGCTTCTTGCCTACGTCTGCCTTGCGAATCATATTATTGCCTTGCCTTACTCTTTAAGAGTGTGTTTGGAGCCCTTCCTCTTTGATTAAGGTGCATAACCCTAAACCAGTCTTCCATCATAGAATCAAGTTCTTGCAATGGTGCTTTTGTCAGTGAGAAATGATGCAAAAATACCTAGAATTTCTTAAGTGTACCTAGTTTTACCGAGAAATCCTTCTTTTCTTCCCAAATGTGGGTTTTTTTAACCGGTCAATTCTTTTATTTACTCAGAAATACCAAAGTCAGCAATAACATAGTAAGTGTTAATATCCCAAATTTCTAACTAGCTCTTTTTTCTGATTAAAGCATAAACTATAGAGTTTCTTATAAATAAATATAGTTTTTGGCTTGAATACCGTCTATACATTTGTATGAATAGGTACCTATATATAGAGCTACCTTATAAATACTATAGTTTTTCTAGGAAGGTAGTCTGAAGACATTGTAATGGGACCAAATAGGTACCTTCAGTTTCTTAAGCTTACCTAGGTCATACGGAGCGCAAGGCAGCGGCAGGGAAGAGGCAGGGCGGTCGTCAGCTTAAAACTGTCATAGGATTGCGCTTGACTTGCTACTGGCATGCCGTAAGCTTGCGAGTAAGATATCCCCTTGCCGGTGTCAATTTCCGTTTTTTTCAGGCCTGCAAGCTAGAAAAAGGTGAGAAAGGACCATTTTATTGGTAAGAAAATTTTTAAAATGTCTCAAGGATAGTCCTTTATTATTTATCAGGCTTGGACGAACCGGTTGCGGTTCCCTTGCTTCTTGCCTACGTCTGCGTTGCGAATCATATTATTGCCTTGCCTTACTCTTTAAGAGTGTGTTTGGAGCCCTTCCTCTTTGATTAAGGTGCATAACCCTAAACCAGTCTTCCATCATAGAATCAAGTTCTTGCAATGGTGCTTTTGTCAGTGAGAAATGATGCAAAAATACCTAGAATTTCTTAAGTGTACCTAGTTTTACCGAGAAATCCTTCTTTTCTTCCCAAAGGTGGGTTTCTTTAACCGGTCAATTCTTTTATTTACTCAGAAATACCAAAGTCAGCAATAACATAGTAAGTGTTAATATCCCAAATTTCTAACTAGCTCTTTTTTCTGATTAAAGCATAAACTATAGAGTTTCTTATAAATAAATATAGTTTTTGGCTTGAATACCGTCTATACATTTGTATGAATAGGTACCTATAAATAGAGCTACCTTATAAATACTATAGTTTTTCTAGGAAGGTAGTCTGAAGACATTGTAATGGGACCAAATAGGTACCTTCAGTTTCTTAAGCTTACCTAGGTCATACGGAGCGCAAGGCAGCGGCAGGGAAGAGGCAGGGCGGTCGTCAGCTTAAAACTGTCATAGGATTGCGCTTGACTTGCTACCGGCATGCCGTAAGCTTGCGAGTAAGATATCCCCTTGCCCGTGTCATTTTCTGTTTTTTTCAGGCCTGCAAGCTAGAAAAAGGTGAGAAAGGACCATTTTATTGGTAAGAAAATTTTTAAAATGTCTCAAGGATAGTTTTATTATTTATCAGGCTTGGGCGAACCGGTTGCGGTTCCCTTGCTTCTTGCCTACGTCTGCCTTGCGAATCATATTATTGCCTTGCCTTACTCTTTAAGAGTGTGTTTGGAGCCCATCCTCTTTGATTAAGGTGCATAACCCTAAACCAGTCTTCCATCATAGAATCAAGTTCTTGCAATGGTGCTTTTGTCAGTGAGAAATGATGCAAAAATACCTAGAATTTCTTAAGTGTACCTAGTTTTACCGAGAAATCCTTCTTTTCTTCCCAAAGGTGGATTTCTTTAACCGGTCAATTCTTTTATTTACTCAGAAATACCAAAGTCAGCAATAACATAGTAAGTGTTAATATCCCAAATTTCTAACTAGCTCTTTTTTCTGATTAAAGCATAAACTATAGAGTTTCTTATAAATAAATATAGTTTTTGGCTTGAATACCGTCTATACATTTGTATGAATAGGTACCTATATATAGAGCTACCTTATAAATACTATAGTTTTTCTAGGAAGGTAGTCTGAAGACATTGTAATGGGACCAAATAGGTACCTTCAGTTTCTTAAGCTTACCTAAGTCATACGGAGCGCAAGGCAGCGGCAGGGAAGAGGCAGGGCGGTCGTCAGCTTAAAAATGTCATAGGATTGCGCTTGACTTGCTACCGGCATGCCGTAAGCTTGCGAGTAAGATATCCCCTTGCCGGTGTCAATTTCTGTTTTTTTCAGGCCTGCAAGCTAGAAAAAGGTGAGAAAGGACCATTTTATTGGTAAGAAAATTTTTAAAATGTCTCAAGGATAATCCTTTATTATTTATCAGGCTTGGGCGAACCGGTTGCGGTTCCCTTGCTTCTTGCCTACGTCTGCCTTGCGAATCATATTATTGCCTTGCCTTACTCTTTAAGAGTGTGTTTGGAGCCCATCCTCTTTGATTAAGGTGCATAACCCTAAACCAGTCTTCCATCATAGAATCAAGTTCTTGCAATGGTGCTTTTGTCAGTGAGAAATGATGCAAAAATACCTAGAATTTCTTAAGTGTACCTAGTTTTACCGAGAAATCCTTCTTTTCTTCCCAAAGGTGGGTTTCTTTAACCGGTCAATTCTTTTATTTACTCAGAAATACCAAAGTCAGCAATAACATAGTAAGTGTTAATATCCCAAATTTCTAACTAGCTCTTTTTTCTGATTAAAGCATAAACTATAGAGTTTCTTATAAATAAATATAGTTTTTGGCTTGAATACCGTCTATACATTTGTATGAATAGGTACCTATAAATAGAGCTACCTTATAAATACTATAGTTTTTCTAGGAAGGTAGTCTGAAGACATAGTAATGGGACCAAATAGGTACCTTCAGTTTCTTAAGCTTACCTAGGTCATACGGAGCGCAAGGCAGCGGCAGGGAAGAGGCAGGGCGGTCGTCAGCTTAAAACTGTCATAGGATTGCGCTTGACTTGCTACCGGCATGCCGTAAGCTTGCGAGTAAGATATCCCCTTGCCCGTGTCATTTTCCGTTTTTTTCAGGCCTGCAAGCTAGAAAAAGGTGAGAAAGGACCATTTTATTGGTAAGAAAATTTTTAAAATGTCTCAAGGATAGTTTTATTATTTATCAGGCTTGGGCGAACCGGTTGCGGTTCCCTTGCTTCTTGCCTACGTCTGCCTTGCGAATCATATTATTGCCTTGCCTTACTCTTTAAGAGTGTGTTTGGAGCCCATCCTCTTTGATTAAGGTGCATAACCCTAAACCAGTCTTCCATCATAGAATCAAGTTCTTGCAATGGTGCTTTTGTCAGTGAGAAATGATGCAAAAATACCTAGAATTTCTTAAGTGTACCTAGTTTTACCGAGAAATCCTTCTTTTCTTCCCAAAGGTGGGTTTCTTTAACCGGTCAATTCTTTTATTTACTCAGAAATACCAAAGTCAGCAATAACATAGTAAGTGTTAATATCCCAAATTTCTAACTAGCTCTTTTTTCTGATTAAAGCATAAACTATAGAGTTTCTTATAAATAAATATAGTTTTTGGCTTGAATACCGTCTATACATTTGTATGAATAGGTACCTATAAATAGAGCTACCTTATAAATACTATAGTTTTTCTAGGAAGGTAGTCTGAAGACATTGTAATGGGACCAAATAGGTACCTTCAGTTTCTTAAGCTTACCTAGGTCATACGGAGCGCAAGGCAGCGGCAGGGAAGAGGCAGGGCGGTCGTCAGCTTAAAACTGTCATAGGATTGCGCTTGACTTGCTACCGGCATGCCGTAAGCTTGCGAGTAAGATATCCCCTTGCCGGTGTCATTTTCCGTTTTTTTCAGGCCTGCAAGCTAGAAAAAGGTGAGAAAGGACCATTTTATTGGTAAGAAAATTTTTAAATGTCTCAAGGATAGTTTTATTATTTATCAGGCTTGGGCGAACCGGTTGCGGTTCCCTTGCTTCTTGCCTACGTCTGCCTTGCGAATCATATTATTGCCTTGCCTTACTCTTTAAGAGTGTGTTTGGAGCCCTTCCTCTTTGATTAAGGTGCATAACCCTAAACCAGTCTTCCATCATAGAATCAAGTTCTTGCAATGGTGCTTTTGTCAGTGAGAAATGATGCAAAAATACCTAGAATTTCTTAAGTGTACCTAGTTTTACCGAGAAATCCTTCTTTTCTTCCCAAAGGTGGGTTTCTTTAACCGGTCAATTCTTTTATTTACTCAGAAATACCAAAGTCAGCAATAACATAGTAAGTGTTAATATCCCAAATTTCTAACTAGCTCTTTTTTCTGATTAAAGCATAAACTATAGAGTTTCTTATAAATAAATATAGTTTTTGGCTTGAATACCGTCTATACATTTGTATGAATAGGTACCTATAAATAGAGCTACCTTATAAATACTATAGTTTTTCTAGGAAGGTAGTCTGAAGACATTGTAATGGGACCAAATAGGTACCTTCAGTTTCTTAAGCTTACCTAGGTCATACGGAGCGCAAGGCAGCGGCAGGGAAGAGGCAGGGCGGTCGTCAGCTTAAAACTGTCATAGGATTGCGCTTGACTTGCTACCGGCATGCCGTAAGCTTGCGAGTAAGATATCCCCTTGCCGGTGTCATTTTCCGTTTTTTTTCAGGCCTGCAAGCTAGAAAAAGGTGAGAAAGGACCATTTTATTGGTAAGAAAATTTTTAAAATGTCTCAAGGATAGTTTTATTATTTATCAGGCTTGGGCGAACCGGTTGCGGTTCCCTTGCTTCTTGCCTACGTCTGCCTTGCGAATCATATTATTGCCTTGCCTTACTCTTTAAGAGTGTGTTTGGAGCCCTTCCTCTTTGATTAAGGTGCATAACCCTAAACCAGTCTTCCATCATAGAATCAAGTTCTTGCAATGGTGCTTTTGTCAGTGAGAAATGATGCAAAAATACCTAGAATTTCTTAAGTGTACCTAGTTTTACCGAGAAATCCTTCTTTTCTTCCCAAAGGTGGGTTTCTTTAACCGGTCAATTCTTTTATTTACTCAGAAATACCAAAGTCAGCAATAACATAGTAAGTGTTAATATCCCAAATTTCTAACTAGCTCTTTTTTCTGATTAAAGCATAAACTATAGAGTTTCTTATAAATAAATATAGTTTTTGGCTTGAATACCGTCTATACATTTGTATGAATAGGTACCTATAAATAGAGCTACCTTATAAATACTATAGTTTTTCTAGGAAGGTAGTCTGAAGACATTGTAATGGGACCAAATAGGTACCTTCAGTTTCTTAAGCTTACCTAGGTCATACGGAGCGCAAGGCAGCGGCAGGGAAGAGGCAGGGCGGTCGTCAGCTTAAAACTGTCATAGGATTGCGCTTGACTTGCTACCGGCATGCCGTAAGCTTGCGAGTAAGATATCCCCTTGCCGGTGTCATTTTCCGTTTTTTTCAGGCCTGCAAGCTAGAAAAAGGTGAGAAAGGACCATTTTATTGGTAAGAAAATTTTTAAAATGTCTCAAGGATAGTTTTATTATTTATCAGGCTTGGGCGAACCGGTTGCGGTTCCCTTGCTTCTTGCCTACGTCTGCCTTGCGAATCATATTATTGCCTTGCCTTACTCTTTAAGAGTGTGTTTGGAGCCCTTCCTCTTTGATTAAGGTGCATAACCCTAAACCAGTCTTCCATCATAGAATCAAGTTCTTGCAATGGTGCTTTTGTCAGTGAGAAATGATGCAAAAATACCTAGAATTTCTTAAGTGTACCTAGTTTTACCGAGAAATCCTTCTTTTCTTCCCAAAGGTGGGTTTCTTTAACCGGTCAATTCTTTATTTACTCAGAAATACCAAAGTCAGCAATAACATAGTAAGTGTTAATATCCCAAATTTCTAACTAGCTCTTTTTTCTGATTAAAGCATAAACTATAGAGTTTCTTATAAATAAATATAGTTTTTGGCTTGAATACCGTCTATACATTTGTATGAATAGGTACCTATAAATAGAGCTACCTTATAAATACTATAGTTTTTCTAGGAAGGTAGTCTGAAGACATTGTAATGGGACCAAATAGGTACCTTCAGTTTCTTAAGCTTACCTAGGTCATACGGAGCGCAAGGCAGCGGCAGGGAAGAGGCAGGGCGGTCGTCAGCTTAAAACTGTCATAGGATTGCGCTTGACTTGCTACCGGCATGCCGTAAGCTTGCGAGTAAGATATCCCCTTGCCGGTGTCATTTTCCGTTTTTTTTCAGGCCTGCAAGCTAGAAAAAGGTGAGAAAGGACCATTTTATTGGTAAGAAAATTTTTAAAATGTCTCAAGGATAGTTTTATTATTTATCAGGCTTGGGCGAACCGGTTGCGGTTCCCTTGCTTCTTGCCTACGTCTGCCTTGCGAATCATATTATTGCCTTGCCTTACTCTTTAAGAGTGTGTTTTGGAGCCCATCCTCTTTGATTAAGGTGCATAACCCTAAACCAGTCTTCCATCATAGAATCAAGTTCTTGCAATGGTGCTTTTGTCAGTGAGAAATGATGCAAAAATACCTAGAATTTCTTAAGTGTACCTAGTTTTACCGAGAAATCCTTCTTTTCTTCCCAAAGGTGGGTTTCTTTAACCGGTCAATTCTTTTATTTACTCAGAAATACCAAAGTCAGCAATAACATAGTAAGTGTTAATATCCCAAATTTCTAACTAGCTCTTTTTTCTGATTAAAGCATAAACTATAGAGTTTCTTATAAATAAATATAGTTTTTGGCTTGAATACCGTCTATACATTTGTATGAATAGGTACCTATAAATAGAGCTACCTTATAAATACTATAGTTTTTTCTAGGAAGGTAGTCTGAAGACATTGTAATGGGACCAATAGGTACCTTCAGTTTCTTAAGCTTACCTAGGTCATACGGAGCGCAAGGCAGCGGCAGGGAAGAGGCAGGGCGGTCGTCAGCTTAAAACTGTCATAGGATTGCGCTTGACTTGCTACCGGCATGCCGTAAGCTTGCGAGTAAGATATCCCCTTGCCGGTGTCAATTTCCGTTTTTTTTCAGGCCTGCAAGCTAGAAAAAGGTGAGAAAGGACCATTTTATTGTAAGAAATTTTTAAAATGTCTCAAGGATAGTTTTATTATTTATATCAGGCTTGGGCGAACCGGTTGCGGTTCCCTTGCTTCTTGCCTACGTCTGCCTTGCGAATAATTATTGCCTTGCCTTACTCTTTAAGAGTGTGTTGGAGCCCATCCTCTTTGATTAAGGTGCATAACCCTAACCAGTCTTCCATCATAGAATCAAGTTCTTGCAATGGTGCTTTTGTCAGTGAGAAATGATGCAAAAATACCTAGAATTTCTTAAGTGTACCTAGTTTTACCGAGAAATCCTTCTTTTCTTCCCAAAGGTGGGTTTCTTTAACCGGTCAATTCTTTTATTTACTCAGAAATACCAAAGTCAGCAATAACATAGTAAGTGTTAATATCCCAATTTCTAACTAGCTCTTTTTTCTGATTAAAGCATAAACTATAGAGTTTCTTATAAATAAATATAGTTTTTGGCTTGAATACCGTCTATACATTTGTATGAATAGGTACCTATAAATAGAGCTACCTTATAAATACTATAGTTTTTCTAGGAAGGTAGTC
>JABCMI010000366.1:0-25021 GCA_026261945.1 Hirschfeldia incana
TAAACTATTATAAAAAGTATACCCATTAAAAAAATTTTATAATTATTTATAAGTATTTACAAATTGGTTAAGAACAAAGAATACTTTTTTACAAACTATAAAATTAGTTTTCAAAAATTGGTTTAGAGTTTTTTTTATAAAAGTTCATAATTGGTATAACAGACACACCATTTATAATAGTTCATAGAGACATAAAATTATTTAAAAATCATTTAAGGGTTAATTTAATCGTTTATAAGGGTTAATAAAATCATTTATATGGATTAAAAAGCATACTAAAACATTATTGATCATAACTCCCCTTTATATATAAGAGTTCACAAATCAATTCATAGGGGTTTATAAATCAACTTGTAAGAGTTTATAAATTAATTTATAAGAATTTATAAATCAATTTGTAAGAGTTTATATAATCATTTTAAGAGTTTTGTACGAGTTTATTAAAACAAAAATAGAGGGGTGTACAAAACCATTCAATTGCTTAAGAAAATTTAAAAGCATCATGGATATATGTGTAGTAGTAAGAGTTTATAAATCGTTTTAAGTAATTTCTTACCTTCTTACAACGAAAATTTATAAGAATTTATAAGAGGATGAATAACTATATAAGTGCTTATAAATAACTTTGTAAGGGCTTATAAATAATTTATATCAGATACAAAACTAGAAAATCATCAAATTCTTGAGGGTCAGCTTCATAAACCAATTATAACAGTTTATAAATGTTTGTAGAAGTTTAAAAAGAGTTTATAAAGGGTTTATAAAATATTTAATAAGGGTTAACAATCAAGATATATAAAAAATTATAAATATATAGTTTATAAAGGTTTATAAAGTAAATAAAATATTTATTTAGAGTTTATAAACCACTTATAAAGGTTTATAAAGATTTATAAAAATATAATAAAGGGTTTATAAAAAATATAAAAGGTATGAAAATTGTTTAGAGAGTCTTCTTGAGCTGTTTGAAAAATATTTATTCTGCTAAATCAGTTTATAACACTTATAAAACTAAAATTAGTCAATAAAAATAATAAATTAACTTAAAGCCTCAAATATCACTTTATAAACCACAAATCAGTTTATAAGGCCTTATAAATCAGTTTATAAAATTTTATAAGTATATATAAACTGGTATTTCCTTTGTAAGAATTAAATCTTTTGTGTTTCAGTTATAAACTCTTATAAAAGTGTACCCATTAATAAAAGTGTATAACTATTTATAAGTGTTTGCAAATTGGTTAAGAACAAATAATACTTTTTTACAAACTATAAAATTAGTTTTTAAAAATTGGTTTAGAGTTTTTTTATAAAAGTTCATAATTGGTATAACAGACATACCATTTATAATAGTTCATAGAGACATAAAATTATTTATAAATCAATTACGGGTTAACTTAATCGTTTATAAGGATTTATAAATCAACATGCTTTTACTTCTCCAGAAAGTTACAAAGCCTCCTCTGCAAACACACAACATAAACTGTAAATTAAACAATCTCTGAATCAAGAAGACAAAGAGAAAGCTTCATTTACATGCCTGAAAAGATGAAACAAGCTCATGCACTTGGAGAATAGATGAAGCATACATCAACTCAACGACAAAATCAATAGCAGGTTGGAAAGAATCATGAGCACAAACAGAGTCAACACAAGTGAAAATCTCCAAAGAAATGGCTTTAACCTCCCAGTGTAGATATAACTAAGGAAATAAACAAAAGCTTCATACCCAACCGCTCCATAAGGCAATACCACTTTCAAATGGTACTTTGGTTTCTCAATCTTAGAACTCTTCTTGTCTTTCTTGAACAGCTCCTGGAAGAACTTGCTTCTAGCGGATAAAATGCATCTGTGGACACCAACGGGAACACCATCCACAATGATCTCTGCATCTGTGTAATCACAATCAGGGTTACTACGAAGCTGCTCAATATTGGAGCTGATCATTTGCTTAGACTAACAACTTTGAGGTTAAAAGTGAGCTCGGTGAGAAATGATTAGAAGAACCAACAGAGACAGTAGAGAAATGAGAAGACGTGAACCTTAAAGATGATGATAAAGTCGCCATTTTTTTTTCTGTTCTTTAGCAGAAATAACTCAATTGTAAATAAAGATAAAATAGAATCCATCACCAGATCCAGAGAGAGAGACTTGATAACTTACACAGTCTTTGAAGCTGCTTTACCTAGAACTTCATTATACTGCAAAAACAATAAACATTAAAGTCAACAACAACAAAGATAGAAACAAAATAAGTGAGATTTGGGATTTGGTTATTAACAGAGAGAGAGATAAAAGTTAACTCTTCCATATCTTCCGGTAGGATCAACTTCAACAAACTCAGAGTAATCTGATTCCAGATAACTCAGAAGAAGAAAATTAAAAAGATCTGCCAATACGTTTCTCTCTCCGTTTTCTTAATTATTTATATGGATGAGTTCCTTCTTATAGCAATTTGTTCATAATCATCTTCTTCTTCTGACACAAGGAGCTGAACAGAGAAGATATGAAACCCATGTAGATATATCTGTATATACTCTCATCATTGCAATAAAATATATACTCTATAGTGAAAGAGAGATGGATAGAGACAGGCCAAGCTTTCTTCAATAGTTCAAATGGAAGTTTTGTTTCTTTTTACTTTTGGTGAGGTTATTTACAGAGAAAATACAAACCTGAGCCAGTTCATCTGCATCGGGAGATTCACAGCGGCATCATTCCAAGTCCTGGGACACATGAAGACAATCCTTGTGCTGGTAATGGGATTATTCTTCTTTGGTAGGGAAGGTCTGAACTTGCACGTGGTTAGTACTTGGTATGATCTGGTACGGTTAGCCATGTCAACTGGACACAATGTCCATGGACAGCCCATGTCCAAATCCAGATGGTCTGTCCATATTAGACCAAAACCAAAAAATGTCCAAATATGTCCAAAACCATATTAGCCCAAAATAAATGGACAAACGGATTTGGACTGGACAGCCTAATAAACAATAAAAACTAGGGTTTCTGATTTGGGGAAAAAATTACCCCGTCTCTCACATTCTCTCTTTCTCTCCCATCTCAATATTTCATCGTGAAAAGCATAACTCTCTCAACATTGCGACTTCAATCTTCAGATGGAAACCACGGGATGCTCTCGACTGATTCGCCGCTCTCACCCTCTCTGTCTCTCGGCTCTCTCACGCTACTAGATCGGAGAAGCTCTCTCGACAGATTCGTCCTCGGCTCTCTCACGCTCTTTGTCTCTTGGCTCTCTCACGCTCTCTGTTTCTCAGCTCTCTCACGCTCTCTGTTTCTCGGCTCTCTCATGCTCTCCGTCTCTCGGCTCTCTTACTCTCTCCTCGTCTCCGATCACACATCTCCCGTCTCCGGCTCAGGTAGATCGACTTCTCCATTATTGGTTTGTTTCTTATTTTGCGAGATGGGTTTGTGTTGATGGGTTTCTCTTGTTGTGTACAGCTTCACTCTCCTGAATCGAAGAACAGATCATTCGAGCTCTCAGTCTCTCAGTCTCAGTGTAAGGTCTCATGGCTCATGTTAGGTTGATGGGTTTGCGATTTGTTTGCTTTTAGTTGATGGGTTTGATGGGTTTGTAAGCTTGATTCTAGTATCTTATTTTAGGTTGATGTTTGTAACTTGTAAGGTGATGGGTTTGAGTTGTTTCTAGTATCTTATTGTCTTTGAAAGCTATGTTGTGTATGTTTTGAGCTGTTAGTGTGATTTATTTATTTCTGGTTCTGATGGTGTTGCTCATTTACTTGTTTATTATGTTCAGATGGATGGTGGTACTTTGAACCTTAATGATGATGATTATTTGAGTGATGATGAGTCGATGGATCAGATTGAAGATGCTATTGCTGGTTCTGATCAGAGTGAAGATGATGGTCCTGATCAGAATGCTGATGATTCTACCAATGTAATGCCTCTTCCAAGCCAGGAGGCAAAGAGAGACGAAGCTATTCTCTTCCAACGACTCGTCAACAGAAACTTGGAGCTGCTTCGGATTCAGATGACAATGAAGACAAAGCCTAGTAGTAGTAAGTAGTAAATGGTCAGGAACATCAGATAGCGCAACTACTTCTCTGTTTTGATTTATGTTTGAAGCTCTTAATATATATGATCTTCGCAGACAACTGTGATTGTTTTGAAACGTTTTTGCGGAATCAAGTTTACAATTGTATCTGCGGATAGATTTTCATAATATAATGACAGTGATACGGGATAGACCTGCGAATCTTCATACAGATGTGAACTCGCAATGAAAGTCAACAGTGAACCTCTTCGGTGGTAGATCTGGGCGAAGAAAGAGTAGCACCAGATTGAAGACCAAGCTGATAGATGATAACAATGGCGAAATCTCCTTGGGAACCCCCAATAAAAGTTTCAGATCCGGTATTCTCAAATAGGACAGCTAAAGCAACTAAAGCTTTCTGAACAAGAGATAACTTCAATTCCAGTAGAGAAGGTTTGAAGAACTGAGTTGGCTTCTCACAACGTTTTCTGAACTAACTATGCCTTCCACGAAAATGAAACAGATTGCAAAAGAGATGCATAAACGAAGCCAAAAAGCTATGGAGGTGGATATAATGAATTGACGATTCTCGATGAGCATGGATGTCGGCAGCGACGGACTGGTAAATGGAGGCGTTGGCTAGGTGGAGACGATGACAGTTCTCCATCTCCTTTCATTAGTTAAGGGTACAATAGCTTTTAGTTATTAATATTTTAATGGTTGATTAGTGTAAAGATGAAAAATGGTCTCTTGAAAATGGTATTTTTGATAATTTCCCTTTCTTTTAAGTTTTTTTTTTGTCATAAAGTAATGAACTTCAATGTTAGCGTTGCAACGCTACGAGAAACAGCAGGAAACCAAAAACAAATTGCAACCAGAAGGCACAAGAGAGAACAAAGCTCTCCGAAACAGTAAAGAAATAAATTAAAAAGAACTTGCAGAGGATATCAGCACTATGGACCACCTCCTTCTGAGGTGAAAACCTCCATGAAAGCAAGCTTTTCAGACAGACAACACGGCTTCACGCTGAATACGATCTTGTAACCAAGAAGGGCCGTTGAGAGCAACATATGATTGAAACCTCCGATCTCTTATCACACTATCAGATATTGCTAGAGCTATTGAGTTACATTCCACCGAGACCCAACTAAATTTGCTAACCTGGAACGACAGTAGCAAATTCTGGATGTTCTGGATCCAAACTCTAACCTCTGTAGCTGAAGATCTTTGGTTCAGGGCACTCTGTAACGCTCTGTTTGAAGATTCAAAGATCACTCGCTGGAATTTCAGATCTTTCATAGCTTGAAACGCCAATGAAAGAGTGTCCACAGCTACATGAGTTTCCGAATTTATATTAGAGAACATTCGACGGCAGTGACATAAGACTTTCCCAAAGGGATCCCAAACTATCCAGGAGCTGCCACATGTCAACGTTTGAGCTGACCACGAACATCCTAGGTTGCATTTTATCATGGAATCAGGAGGCTTGGTCCATCTCTCCGGACGTACAGAAGGTAACGGGGGGCTAACTCCTGATGAATTCTCCTTGTCATGAAGCGTGTGCCAAAGCAAGGCTTCCCCTTTAGCCTTCTCCAATATTTCAACCGCAGAAAATTGAACTTGTTCAAACGATAGGATATTTCTTGCGATAGGATCCAAGGAAAGGCTGATCGTATCTCAGGGCTTAAGCTCCTGTTCCTGCTGCACATGATGAGATAGTGGAGGTTCAGGAAAGCCGAGTTTCGGGAAAAACCTGCAGGAGGAGGAGGAAGAAGAGACAAATTCCAAACTTCTTGAGCTCTGGGACAGTGGAAGAGCATATGACAAATAGATTCCGGTTCCTCCCCACACAGTGAACAAGTCGGATCGATTTGGATTCCCCTCGAAGATAGCTATTGCTTAACCGCCAGAGCTCCTGATAACACACGCCACAGGAAATGACACAGTTTAGGGGGAGCTTTCGTCTTCCACAAGCTACTCCATAGTCTTCTCTCCAGAGGAGGCATATTGTTATTGTCCGGAGATTGCAAGTTTTGCAACTCCTATAAAAGCTTATAAACTGATTTGGAGTTGTAGGATCCATTATTCGAGAAACCCCATTTAAGTGAATCCTCTCTTGTTAGATTAGGTTTAACTTTGAGCACACATTCCACATCTTCCTCGGCGACAATTTTTCTGATAAGGTTGATGTTCCAGCCACCCGAAACTTGATCAAACAAGTCATTAACCATTAACGTGAGATTCACTAGAGCATCTTGATGAAAATTTGGAGGTCTCGGGATAGTCTCCATCACCCAATTGTCAAGCAAGACTTTTGTTCCTTCACCATTGCCGATCTCTTTTATCAGACCCTGCTTAAGGAGATCGCGCCGTGCAGAACGCTTCGCCATGCATACGAGGGCCGCCGTCCTACAGTCCCCTCCATGACTGAGGTGCGAGGAAAATACTTAGCTTTAAGGATCCGAGCAAGCAGAGACCCTGGTTTACTTAAAATCCTCCATGCCTGCTTGGCGAGCAGGGACTGATTGAACTTCTCAATATCATGGAAACCCAGCCCTCCGAGATCTTTATCTTTGCATAACTTTTGCCAAGCCACCCATGCAATTTTCCTCCTATTGTTACCATTACTCCACCAAAACTCAATCATTGCACTAGTGATCTTTGAGCAAACTTCCTTTGGTAGCTTAAAACAGGACATGGCGTAGACCGGTAATGCTAAAGCTATTGATTTCAGAAGTATCTCCTTACCCCCCCCTGCGACAAGGATTTTGAGAACCACCCATTAAGGCGTCCCTGCAGCTTTTCGCGAATGAAGCTCATAAGCTTCACCTTTGAGCCACTGAAGCATTTCGGTAACCCGAGGTAAGACCCTTCCCCTCCTTCCTTATGAATATCAAGAACCTCCTGAACCTCTATTCTGGTAGCATTCGGAACTTTGTTCCCAAATATGATTGACGACTTTGAAAGATTAACCATCTGGCCTGAGCCCTCTCCATACGAGGTAATACATGCCAATAGCTCTACTGCTTCCTCTCTGTTCGCTTTGCACAAAAGCAGACTATCATCTGCAAATAGGAGATGGTGAACCGAAGGACACTCAGCTGCCAATTTGATGCCATTCAGACGACCTTCTTCTTCTGATACATTTAGACGATTCACCAGAGCTTCAGCGCAGAGTATAAATAGGAACAGAGACAATGAATCCCCTTACCTGATGCCGCGTTCAGGTTTGATAAAACCATGTGATATCCCATTCATCAGAATGGAAAATGAAACAGTGCTCACACATGCCATAATCCAACGTATCCAAATCCTATAAAACCCCATCTTTTCCATCAGAACCTCAAGAAAGTTCCATTCCACTCGGTCGTAGGCTTTTGACATGTCCGTTTTGACCGCCATCCATCCCTCAGCTACACTATCAGTAGTCCTCAAAACATGTATCATTTCATGCGCAATGATCACGTTATCGGAAATTAACCGACCTGAGACGAAAGCTCCTTGTGTATCAGAAATAATCTCAGGCAGGAAACCTTTCAGCCGGTTGCACAAGATCTTTGAAATGATCTTGTATTGGACTGAGAATAGACTTATGGGTCTCATGTCCTGCACCTTTGTCGGGTTCGCTATCTTCGGGAGCAGGCTCAACTGGGTGTGACTCCAGTCGTCTGGGATAATTGCAGTCCTGAAAAACTCCTTGATCTCCTGAGTTAAGCTGGGACCAACAATATGCCAGAATTTTTGGTAAAACAAGCATGTCAAGCCATCTTCTCCAGGGGCGCTACTGCCTTTAACACTGAAGGCTGCTTGCTTGATCTCGCTATCTGAAACCAGTCGGGTGAGATGAGCGTTCATGCTCTCTGTTACCTTGGGTCTGAATCCTCGAAAAACAGATTCCAAATCATGAGGATTAGAACTAGTAAAAAGTTCTCTGTAAAATTTGACAGCAATGTCTCCTTTCGCTCCTTCAGAGAAATTTTCTCTTCCCCATTCATCAAGAAGCATCAGAATACGGTTCTGAATCCTTCGGCCTTTCACACAGTTGTGGAAGTATTTAGTGTTGCGATCACCAGCTCTCAGCCACTCTTCACGGCATTTTTGTCTCCAGAATAACTCCTCTTCCCATAAGGCCTCAGCAAGCTCTTGTTTCAGAGACTTCATCACCGTAAAGGAAGGAGAACGTTTAGCGATTTCCACTTCAAGTAAAGCCCTTAGTCGAGTGATTTTCTCACGGGAGTTCAGATCAGAACGTTTTTTTCCATTCCAAGATCCTGTGACGGCATCTCTTTATGCGGTCTACTGTTCTACTCGGTTCTCCCCTCTTTCCTTCCCAACTCTGCCTCACTAGGTCCTCAAACCCTTCTCTGGAGATCATTCTTTTATCAAAGAAAAACCGACGTTTGTGCGAATTTCCCTTCTCCAAAGCAAAGCTGATATGGATTGGTCTATGGTCAGAAGCCCATAACTCTAAGTATTCACAGCTTGATCGTGGATAATAAGAGAACCATTCGCTGTTCCCTAAACTCCTATCAAATTTGCACTGAACCCAGTCATCTTCTCTCATACCCACCCAAGAAAGATGATTCCCCGAAGACTTCACCTCCTTAAGCTTACAGTTTTGAATCATGTTACGAAAATCCCAGAAGCTTTTATCAGAACGGGTAGTGCCACCGCTTTTCTCCTCATTGGAGAGCAGTTCATTAAAATCACCTACCAGTAACCAAGCCTCATCTCTTGCCAGACCAATATCTACCAGTCTATCCCACACCTCTTTCCTCCTAGCCACAACCGGATCGCCATACACACACGAGAGGAAGAAGGAACACGAGCCACACTTAACTTTCAGATCAATTATCCGTTGATCACTAGATATGACATCAATCTGAAAGCTATCTTTCCACAACACAGCTAGACCTCCACTTAACCCCACCGGTTCTATCGTTAACAAATGATCATACCCCAGACTTTTCTTCAACCCCAACATGTAATCACACCTTTGCTTTGTTTCCATTAAGAAAATGAGATCCGGAAAAAACTTTCTACGTAAACTCCGGATATGACGAACTGTCTCATCACTACCAGCGCCTCGACAGTTCCAGCTGAGAATACTCATTGGGGAGGCAGCGGCTTCAATACGGAAGCCACCGTAGGGTTTGAGGTTTTTTGGGTTTTGTTTTCCGATGTATCCGAAGGTGTAACTAGCTTCCTCTTTGAAGCAGCTGGGAGGGAATGGGACACTGAAGTATCCTGAGCCAACATGGAGGTACCCGTCTTGGGTACTGTCCTTCTTCTCCAAGCTTGAGGGCGTTTTCTTTGGGATTTTCCAAATCCCACGCTTCCAGTAGCATGCCCTTCCGAAGAAGGGCCAAGACGAAAAACCGTCGGCGCATGAGTCGGGGCAGAGGCGAAGGAGAATTGTGATCTTGAGGAGGCGGAATCGCCATCAGAGCAGAGGTCGTTGCGATGGGGGCCATCCGGTAGCACCAGCGCAAGGGCATTGCTAAGTTTCATCTGCTGAGGTTCTGAAACATGAGAAATGAGATCTCTCCCCGTATTATTCTCGTTAGTAATGCGAGAAAGTCTGACAGACGCCTCTGCAGCATTCTCAACAATCCCCTGTTTCACCCTTTCAATTCTAGCTAATCTCTCTGTAGCATCTGCATGGGAGATATACAGCAACGCCATCTTCCGGTCCTCCATGGAGAGTTCAGGGAAAAGAGTTACGGGGTTAGAGGAGCCATATTGAGTCGGAGGTGCAACCAGGGGAGATTCGGGGCTGTGTTGGGAGGCTAGAAGCTCGGTATAAGAAAGAACATGTTCCTTCCTTTTGTCACACGCAATCGCGGTGTGAGGAGGAGCATCTGATGACTTTAAGAGATTCTCTGCAATCCCTTGCTTGACTCTTTCAATCCTAGCCAGGCGTTCTGTTGGATCTGCGTGCGTAATATAGAGCATCGCCATCTTAAGCTCCTCCCCTGACAGTTCAGGGAACACAACGGGGAAACCTGGAGGGCTACTGAAACGTTCCACCGCAATAGGGGCCCTCTGTTCCACTCTCGGAGCTTCAGAAGGCGACTGCAATATGCTTTCTCTCCCTTTATTAATAAAAGGACATTTCACTTTCTCATGAGTCAATCTCAAACAATGATAACAGCGTTTCTGAAGTTTCTCAAACTCAAACTTGATAGTCACCGTTCCTTCTTTCACCGTGAGCTTCCGAGCAGCCTTGGCAGGGTTGTTCGTATCGAACAGGATAAGAGCCCTGATATAATCCTTTGTGTGAGACACCTTGGGATCAAACTCAACTTTCTCCACCATACCAATCTCTCCAGCAAGCTTGTTCATCATCTCCATGGTGAAGTAGTTGGCAGGGATATTTCGGATGCGTATCCACACCATCATAGTTTGGAGAAAATTCTCTGGTGGATCAGCAGTCCACCGCTCCAAGGTCATAGCCCAGTAGTTGTAGAACCATGGCATGTCCTTCAGAACAGTTTCGAGATCTTCCTCACGCTCGAACACAAACTGGAATCTGTCACGAGACAGAGCAATCCCACGCACTCGTCCGTACACCCTCCATGCTGTAGGCATAAAGTCAATCATCTTTGCCATAGATTGGCACTCCGGGTTCAACAATCGACCCAACAAACTCGTTTTGTTTTCATCCAAAACCCTGAACCTCGGACTGTCTGGCAAGGTCAAAGGTTCCTCTTCTTCAATCGTCATAGCCTGGATCGCTTTCTGGAGTAGATCAGCCATGTCTTCGTGAGAGTTTAATTTTCCGGCGTCGCTAGAGAGTTGGAATTTCAAAAGCGTACAGGTAAGGTCAAACGTGATTGACGTGATATTGCCTTTAGTATCGTATTGCATCCTCATCATTTTAGCAAGTACAAGAGATAAGGAAAGACTTGGAGACAGGGAGCACAGAGAAGGAAACTTTTTCAATGGAAGAGGAAAGTCGTATCGAAGAAAAAGGAAACAAGACTGAGAAGTAAATGGAAGATTGATTGTTTCCAAAAATAGATATTGCCGGAAAAGAGAATCCACTCACAGTGAGGGAAGGAGAAGTTTTTAAAAAAAGGAAATACCACTCCAAAAGGAGATCACCGGAAATCGCCCAAAAAAAGGAGGGACTATTGTTGGGGTTTAAGTTCCGTCATTGCGAGTTCAAAGTGCCCCTTCTTTTAAGTTTAACGAAATGTTTTATTTTTTGCTATTTAGTTAATTATTTGATCTTAGGGCCAAGAAGACTTCTTCGGAAGTCTTCTCTCAATAGTCTCTTCAAGAAGTCTTCTATTAGCTTCTCTTAACTCCAAGAAGTCTTATGTATTGTTTCTCACTCTAAAACTCCCCAACCTCACTCTAATCTCCTTAATCATCAAACCACCAAACTTCATATCCACTTCTCGTTTTTTTCTTATTAATATATTTTCTTTTTGAAAGTTTTTTTCATTATGATTCTCATCTTTCACTCTTTCAAAGGTAGATCTAAAAATTTTGGATATGCATTTTGTGTGTGTTTATATGTTAGATTCTAAAAAACTATAGATTTAACCTATGTTATTGTTCTGTTTATTTTGTAAGCATAAAAAAATTACTTTTGAAATTTTTCTCTGTTTTGGAAAACATTGAATGTTATTGAATTTGCAGCTTTTTTAGTTCTGGGACAAATTTTTATAGGCTTCTCAAAAGACTCTCAAAATATTTTTCAGAAGACTGGAAGTCTTCTAATGCATTTTATGCTAGTAAACTTCTCATGAAGTCTTCTAAAGTCTTCTTGCCTAAAGTGGTTCGAATTTTGAATATGTATTTTGTGTGATTTATATATTAGATACTAAAAAGTTATAAATTTAATCTAATGTGACTGATTTGTTTATTCTTTAAGCTTAAAAACTAGTAAACTAGTTTTGATGTTTTCTCTGTTTTGAAGTCATTTGTCTGCTTTTGAATATGCAGAATTTTCATATATGAGTCGGATTTTGGAAGAATTTTTAAGAGACTCATGGAAGACTTTCGGAATACTTCTTGGATTTTTGAAGTCTTTTGCTTAAAGTAGTACAAATTATGGATATGTATTTTGTGTGTATTTTATATTATATTCAAAAAAGTTATAGTTCCAACCAAATGTGAATGTTTTGTTTATTATTTAAGGATGTAAACTTATTTTGAAGTCTTCTCTGTTTTGAAGCCATTTGGATGCTTCTTAATATGCATGTGTTTTCAGATCTGAGACAGAATAGGAAGACTGCTGAGACAACTCTCAAACACTCTCGAAACACTCTTGGAAGACCCTCAGAAGTATTATGCCCAAAGTAGTACAAAGGAATGATGTCAAGTGGAGTCAGAGTTTATTTATGTTCAGGAATAATATCTAGCTTAGTATGTAATAATTTTGTTTATGGTATGTTTTATGATATGTATATGTATTATTTTAATTGTGAATTCTTTTGTAAATTAAACAGATGTTAATGAATGAATTTGGTAAATATGTTTATGTTTTGCCAAAAATATTTGAAAATATTAAATTTATTGTTACAACATACCCAGAATAATTATTATTATGGGTATGTTGTATCTATAAATTTAATACCTATTCAGCAACGCATATGAGTCGGATATTAAAACATTTTTTAAATCTCAAATATTATTATTAAATAATTTATAAATTATTTATTTTTTAATAAATGAAAAGGTAAACACGCGCTTAATATATGAATAATTTATCAAAAAAATAATAATATCATCATATATTTTTATCAAATCGCGGGTTAATAACAATTTTTTGGATATCTATCAGGTTCTATAGAGCTTTTAGTTAACAATTTTTTTTTTGATAAATCTGAATCGGATTATATACAAGATACTTGGTCTACTGGTTCAACAATGAATATGGGTCGGATATTAAAACACTTCTTAAAACTCAAATATTATTATAAAATAGCTTTTAAGTTACTTATTTTTAATAAATGAAAAAGTAAATTCGTGTTTAGTATATGAACAATTTAATCAAAAAAACAAAAATATCATCATATATTTTGTAATTTTTTTTCAGATCACGGATTAATAGCAAATTTTGGGATTTCTAAAAAATTCTGTAATGTTTATAGTTAACAAAATTTTCGTTAAATCCGAACCGGGTTATATTCAAGGTACTTGGTACACCGATTCAACAATGCATATGGGTCGGATATTAAAACACTTCTTAAACTCAAATATTTAGCTTTTAAATTATTTTTTTAATAAATGGAAAAGTAAATCCAATATCTAGTGACTTTCTTATTCCAAATGAAAGAACGTACAAAGGTTTTTTAAACTGAAACAGTAATAACAACTTAACGCAAAAGACTCCACGACTTAAAACAGTTTCCTAAGAAGTAGGAAGACTTATTCAGCTAGAAACAAACTCAAACCAACAAACGTACTCCAACCTACAAACTAGGAAGCAGCTAAAGACTCGGTTTCAAGTAAATGTAATGAGCAAACATATGCTTTAAACAAGCATTACAAAGATGAGTAATTTCCTGCGACATGAACTAATATCATTTACCATTTTTCAAGCAAACCAGTACCCTTGAATTTCTCTTCCATTATCCCATCCATACGAGCTGCCATGTCTGGAGTCAGATAATTTTCCCAGTCTCCCGTCTTTCGTTTCCTGAAAAATGCGCTCTTTGGGAAAGGAGAAGGACGATCTTCTCTCACCTTATCTCCTTTGTTAGTTTCAAGATTCTTCAACGTCCCGAAGCTGCAAAGATTCACAACTTTCTCAACAACCCCATTCTTTTCTTCTTCAGCTGTGAATCCATAACCCATAACCTCAGCCAATCTCTTCACATGAAGCAAAGGATCAGTAATCAAATTCTCGTACTTAAGGAACAAAATATGATTTGGATTCGATTGGTGAGCTTTCCAATACCCCAAGACATGATCAAGATATGGACCTTGCCCATAAATACCTTGGCAGAACATATTAAAACACTCCTCAAGACTATTGACCGGGCCATGAGGTGACCTTTGCTTTTGGTAGAAACTCCAAAAGGAGATGAAAGTGTCCTTTGGGTCTCTCCAGATATAAACCATCTTACAACCCGACTTCACAACCGAATCGGGTAATAACTCGTGTGGCATATGAGTTGCAAACAGAGTGTTCCCATTGTCTTGGAGAACATCAATGTGAGGAAACTTCGGGAAATCGATCTCAATGCATGGAATAAGCTCGTGAGGGTTACGTTTGAGGAGAGGATTGTGGAATCGTCGAAGCGAGATCGATTGGTTATTGTGAATGTTAGTGATTTGAGCCAAGTTGTACCTGCTTCGGGTGGCTACAGACGAAAAAGTCACAAGGTCGAGCTTGGAAGAACTCTTGTGCGTAAAGGGAACCTTCAAGCTGTATCCGCCAGTGACCACCGTACCATATCAGGGGAGCTTTCGGCCTCCAGCCTTCCACGTGAGGAAGCGTGGAGATAAGGGTCTTGGTACCGTTTCTGATTCTTCTCGAACTCAGTTGGCTCTTTCTCGGTCTTTTCATGGTTCGGCACGGTAGTGTCGCTTACGGTTTCTGTTGCCATTAGAGGAAAAAGATTGGAGGACATTGTGTTTCTGCTGTCTAAGGAGATGAGAGATGGTCGTTACTTTCTATATTAGAAAAAACTAAATCTTTTCAAAGAGAAATGTTTAAATTAAAAAGATAAGATACATTGAAATGTACCTAACTTTTATCAACCAACGTGTGAAACATTCATGTGTTTTGGCGTTTTTGATGGAATGATCCGATGACATGCCATGTGTGACGGGACCATGGTGGCGGAGATATCTATATTATTATTTGAGAAATGATTTTGCTTACTTATGTTCTCTATGATTTTTGATTGAGTCATTAATTTTAATAAACAATTTTAGTTATATTGATTAAAGTTTTGATATATTTAATAAATAATCATAAAATTTGTTATTTACTGATTAAAAATTAATATTATAAAATTATCTCAAAAAATAAATGGAAAACATGTTTGAAAAAATATAATTCCATGTATTTATTTTGTGTTTATCTACATCTTTCTCTTATTTATTACTTTTTACAGTTACTTTTATATATTCATAATAATTAGATTTATCATTATACTTAAAATATTAAAAGTAATTTTATAAAAAAATAAAAAAAAAATTGATTTATATTTTTTTGTAAACACATAATATGTGATGGCACATGTTTTCAATTAACTAATTTTTAGTATGAAAATACTAAAACGAGGTATATAAGCAGTAACACTAAATTTTATTTCTATGTGTTTGTTAAGGAGATTTTTCGTTGTATATTTCTTTTTTGCTCTTATTATTCAGCTTCAAGAGTAAGATTTATTTTTATATACGTTTGAAAATTTTAATATTTATTTGTTTTTTATTTTTCTAAATATGTTATTGGGAATGGAACTATCAACAAGTACTTCATACTTATAAAAAAAAATCATTCTATTTACTTTTAATTTTTTAGGAGTTTCACAGAATTATTACTTTGTTTAAATTAAAATTTCCTTAAAAGACTATTACATAAAAAGAATGTGATTCAATAAAAACTAAAAAATTAAAAAATTGAAAGATTCATAAGATATTATAAATTAAATATTTTTTGATCATTAAATTAATAATACATTTATTAATAAGTAGCTATAAAATAATTATGTCCGCATGTGCGGGCAAATCACCTAGTATATAATGAAATATTCATGTTTGGAGACACAATTTGAGTTTCCAGTATCACTAAAAACACATTGATTTTTTAGCATATTTTCTCATCTATATTATTAAAGTTGAAGTACATTTTAGAATGTTTGGAAACAAAAATACTAGAATAAATGAGATATATTTGGAAACATGAATAGAAAAGATATGTACTTTCTTTTATTTAAACATTTAGCCACTGTATTTTCAATAAATTAATAATATATGAAAATTGTTTAAAAACATGAATAACATATTTAACTCTTCTTTTATTTACATAATTAGCCATTGTTTTACAATAAATTAAACAATATCTTTTTTATATTTTCTTTTTTTATTTACAATTCTGTCACTATATTTATAATTCATTATGGTGAAAATAAAAACATAACAGAAATATATATAGTATATCAGAGGGACCTATATATTATATAAAAAAAATTTAAATACAATATTATTACCTTATTTAGTTTAGTCAAATATAAAAATTTCAAGAGTTCAATTTTCAAAAAAATATAAGGAAATTAATAAAAAAATCATAGAAACTAATGCAAAAATTAAAATTTTGAAACATGGATAAAAGTATGTCAAGAAGAAAAAAAGAATGGATTATATTATTAATAAAATTGGAAATCCATTATATTATAAAAACTATCTACTTGGATCAGTTTTAAAATATACAAAAATGGACTAATCTAATTACCAAAAAACATTTTTTTGTCTGACATAATCATAAAATAAAATTTAAAATTTTATAGAAATATTCAAATAAAAATTATAATTTAAACTTGATTTATATCAAAACTTGATTTAACATATGCATATATTCAATATATTATTTTTACTAAAATATTTTTCCAATAACTGTTATTAAACAAAAATTCAATATATATAAGAAAAATACAACAAGAAGACCAGTTTCATATACCAACTTATATTATGGTTTTTATATTTGATATTTAAATTTTAAGAATATAGTATATGTGATTATATATAAGATGTTTCACGTTATTAATTATTTCAAAGCATTTCTTAAATGAAACCTTAAAATAAAATTAAGTTGAAATAACAAATGATTAAATCAACAAAATCATGATACAAGTCTGAATTATCTCAACTCCTTAAAAATAGTTTCATTTAAAATGACAACTAAATTATATAAACTAAATTTAAACTAAATTTAATAAAATTATAGAATTCTTTTTTGAAATGCACAAATGAATTTTTAAATACAAAGAGTGTTGAAGATATAAAATATTTTATTTGAATACAAAATCAGTGTAAAATAAGTTTAACTTTGGGTTAAATAAATAAAATCATATAACATGTTAGATTTATTTATAGCTTCAAACATTCATATTTAAAAAAAAAATAAGTCATAGAAGTAAATTTAAGAGAAATTTCATAAATAGTTAAAATATATAATTTATTAAAAATAATAATTTTTATTACATAAAATAATTTTCCAACAAAAAATATACTCGCTCTTTTTAAGAACGGGTCAAAATCTAGTATATATATATATATATATTAAAATAGAGTCCTAATTTTATCTACCATAAAAATGTTTATGTTAGACAGCTAACTAAAATTCAACAATGTATCCTAAATTTATGCATGTATGATATAATACTTTCCTAACGAAAAGTAATATAAATTCAACCAATAACATTTCTGGCAGAAATCTAATCGATTTCTATTATACAATTTTTTCGATATTTTACCATATTTAATCTAGGCCAGATTTAAGGTATTTTTGGGAAATTAATTTTGAAATTAAATATATAGCCCAGTTATTTTAAAATTTATCCTATTAAATTTTTCTATAACAAAAATAATAATAATTTAATGGTTGTATAAATTGTACATTTTATTTTATAGTAAAAAAAACACAAAACTAAAATATAATACATTAAATAACATTTGTTCAAAATATAATATTAACTAATTTAATTTAGTACATAAAAAATAGAATACAAATTTTTCTTTAATAATAAATTTTGTAATAATTCATATAAAACCAATGTTTAAAATTAAATTATTAATAGAATATTACATTTTACAATAAATAAATATGTGGTGCATATATGATTAGTGCAGTTTCTTCCAAAATAAATTTTGATGTATATTATTTTCAATATAATATTTATTTACATAAATAAAAATTTCTTTTATATTTTAAATATTATTTTAAAAATAAATATATATTAGCACAAACGTGCGGGCTTACGCTAGAGATATAGGGGGTGATTCTTTGGACTTTATCTCCGTACTTTAGCTTTAATTATTTTTAAATCTCTAAACTTTACCAATCATGTTGTAGGTTGTAGCTTTATTTTTTTTAGTCAAAACCTACAACAAATTTATTAACTTTTTACCAATCATGCTTTAGCTTTATTATTAAAGCTACATCAAAAAAAATTAAAGCAATTTTGTTTCTTATGTATTTTAGGAAAAAAAACCCACATCCTCATTTATTAAATTTTAGAAACTGTAAATTGAAAAAAAAATATTTATTATATCAATTAAATTAGATTATCATAATAAAAACATATAAATATTTAAATTTAATTCTAGAAGTTTTCAAAATTATTAAAATATTTTAAATAACATAAAATATTATTTACATATCACATTTTAAAGAATAGTAAACTTTGATAATTTATAAAAATTATTAATATACATTATTTTAGTTGATAAAAAATAATTATTTTTATGTATACATCACATATTTTATTTTTAAATATCTACAGTATATAGCCTACAACTACAACAAATTTAACTACAGCATAAAATTCTACAATAACAACTTTACAACTACAGTCAATTTACTTATAGCTAAATTTTTACAGCCACAGTTGAACCAATCATCACCATAATCCCACGTGGGTAGAAACAAAATTGATATAGTTACATATATACACGGGAAAACACTACATAAATTGCCGGTACTGACCAGGGTTCGATCCCTAGATGCGCAACAGAAATGTTTTCGGTTCCAGCCTTTTTTTTAATGCTTGTCACGAGTTTAAGATGTAAATCGGGTTATGGCCCGCGGTCCGAAAATATTATGGGCTTGAACCGGAACCTACTGATTATAACAAAAGTCAAAAACAAATATATTGTGGCTTAAGCTAGAGATATAATCCCACATCGGTAGAAACAAAGTTGATACAGTTATATATATACACGGTAAGACAACAAATCAATTGCCGATCTCAGTAACGTGAGTTTGTAATCCTAGTGGAGGCCAGTGAAGGTAATGGGACGATGGTTTAGTCGTAGCGATGAGAGGAGTATCCGGGACCAATACAACCCCTCCCGGATCCATGCCACGAGCTGAGCCTTCCGTGTTGAAGGCTAGAGTCGTCATGAACTCTTCTAGACGGGGGATAAAAGGGCGTTAGATCTCATGTCTCACTCACACACAGAGCTAGCGTTAACCTTCGATTCTAGCACAGCCGATGGCCCTCATGGGCTAAATCCCAATTTGGACCATTACCTTTTTCTTTTTTTTTTACAACCTAAACGTCAATCTTCCTTGCCATACAAGTAATGGTCCGTTCAGACTGAAATCCACATGAAAGTAGGTGCATAGTGTTGTCTGAAATCGTACATACGAATCATTACCTGACTAAATAATTTGAGGCATGTTGTATCACATTATCCCCATTCGTAGATATTTTTGTTGGGAAAAGAGTGTGACATGCAGGGGCGGGCGGTCCTGAGCATAGCCAAGTGAAACATTGGCTAGAGCCCCTGATTTTTTTTAATAAAATTTTATATTGGAAAAGGCCCCCGATTTTGTAAAAAATAAAAAATTATAAATTCTTATTGGATTGTCTAGGTTCTCCGACATCTCAGGAACGCCTGCTAAAAACATGTTAAATATGTTCTTACTCCGTCATGGAATCTACATGCTCAAAAGCTAGACTGAGACATAGAGACAGGGACACACACGTCCAATTGAACTACCAACAAACCGAAAAGAAGTCATGAACTAGATTCATCACCACTACTTGCTACTAATATTGTCAATATAACATATCATTGTTTCATCCAATATCTAGTCATCATCACAGGAGTCATACGTGTCGGAGCAATTGTCCACATCGTAGATATACTCATCGCTGTCATAAGAGTAATCCTCCTCTTCTTCTTCGTCTTCTTCTTCTTCGTCTTCCTCTCCGAATATAGGCCTCTCAAAACCATCAAAAGGGAAATCATCTGTTGGGTCGTAAGGCTGTCTCAACTCTCTGACCCTCTCAAGACATCGTTTCGCCATATCCCCATCAAAGTCAACACGGAAACACTTGCGCAGATCAAGGTGCACCAGGTGAGGACAAGCGTCGAGAATAGCGTTCAATCCCGCGTTGGTTAATCTGTTCCCAAAAAGCTGGAGGTGGCGTAGTCCGGGCATGGTCTCCGCAATTGCTAGAGCTTCATCATCATCATACTTGAACCTAGGCTCGCTGTTTAGCTTCAATGTCTTCAGATTGGGACAAGACTTGCCTGCAACTTTCAGACACTCTTCTGAGTCTGACAATGAGCAGTATGATAGTTCGAGGTGTTCAAGCATTGGAAGTTTCACAAATCCCTCTTCTGTCAATGAATCGCACATTAAAAGCCTAAGGCTTCTTAGCTTACTTGACCTGCAAGAAAAAGGGTTCAAACACACAATCTAAGATAACCCATAAAAATTCTAACTTTCTGCAATTCACTCATTTGGGTCTTCTCCAAACATGGTGATTCTTCTTCTTCTTTATCAATGTTCTAACCTTTCAATGCCTAGAGAGAAAGAGTGAAGGGGAGAGAGATTGGATAATTATTTATATACCAGGTGATTTTCTCGTGTCCATGCACGGGTATAAATATTAATAGAGTACATATATTATAATAATTGATTTATATTTACTTTTAATTTTAAATTAATTTATAATTTTATGCATAATTTATATTAATAATATTATATTTCATTAATTAGACATACAATTTAGATATGTTATGTCTAGTCAGTTTTGTTGTTTTAAAAGTCAATTTAGTTATCATTTGAATATATTGAATTGCATTTATATTCTATGAAATTAACTATAATATTTTTTATTATATTTATATTAAAATTTTGACTAATTTTCTTGTTTGCATTTCGGTTGGTTGTTCTTTTAGATATGTAAATTGTCATAGTTGGTTAATATTTTATTTTCATTTGTTAATGTGTTTTGAATCATCTTATAATTTATATTTATAAAATAATTTATTATTATTATAAAAATACATTTTCTTTCTATAATTAAATCTACGATTTTAGATATAAGTTGGATTAATCGAGTCACTCGTATTGTGAGTATATTAAATTACATATATTCCTTCAAATTCAAAACTAAAGTAAAATTATTTTTATTATAATCAAGCCAAGTCAAATTAATTATATTTATCGTTTAAATGTGCATGTATTTTAATAATGTATATCAAATTAAATGTTATTTTTAATGATATTAAAAACAAAATGATGATCTATAGGAAGTTGTACATACATAAGTACTTGATATTTTTTGGAAGCCCATGAACATATATATATCAATATTACAATAACTAAATTTTTTTTTATAAATTCTATATAATTTTATGCTTTTTTATTATGGTTATATTAAGTTCAACAAACATAAAAACATAAAATTTGAAAGAATATTTCATATTAAGAAAATATATAATTTTAATAATGTAAAATATAATATATCTATGTCGTTAAAGTATAGTGTGATTTGAAAGTTTTTTTAGTTATTTGATCAAAAGATGTTTATTGTTAAAAATTATTTTTTTCATTTTCTTAATATCTTTTAAAATAATCAGTAAAAATTGTGATTTTATTTGAAAAATCATACTATGTAAGTATCATAAAATTTACATATACTTGTTCTGTAATTGAAATATATTATAGTCAAATAAATATAGGAAATGCAAATAACATATCAATAATACTTATTTAAACTATTTCAGTCAATAAAACATATATCAATTTATGTTACTTAATTAATTTATATAATCATCTAAAAATAGATAGATATATAAAAAATATTTATGTTACTTTGAAAATTTATATTGTTACTATAGAAAAGTATTTATTAGTATATGTTATGTTATTTAAAAATATTTTATTAAATAGAATATTACTATTTTGTGAACTTTCCTTTTTAATAAAATTAGATTATTTATGCATATATTTTCGTTTTTAAATTCGTTTTGTAAACTTTATAAATATTTCCTTTTTATTAAATATGTTATTTGGAATTTTTTTAAGAAGGAACTTAAATAAAAATCAGTAATTGTATTTAGATATAATATTTTTAATTTATTAAAGGTATCAATGTAATCAATCATCGTGAGAGTCAATGTGAGCGCGACACATATGAAACTGACTTCTGAAATAATATTATAGAGATCTATACTATTATTTGTGAAGTAAATTTTTGCAATGGAGCTCTCACGTTAAAAATTGGTTAATATCGTTTATACCCTTAATGAACAAAATATTTAATTAGCCATAAAGAAAAACAAATTTATTTTTTTTTAATTAGATAAGTTATATAACTAATAACTAATAATAATAATTAACCAAAATCTAAAAAACATATTAAAGAAAAGATAATTCCTATACTATTGGGTTGTTATCTGAAAAAAAATATTTTAATAAAAGAGCTAAAACTTAAAAACAAAACAGAAAACATAATAATATAACTAAATATTATTTGCGAATTAATTTTTTGCAACGGAGCTCTCACGTTAAAAGTTGGAGTGGTTAATATCGTTTATAACTTTAATGAACAAAATATTTAATTAGCCATAAAGAAAAAACATTTTTTTTTAATTAGATAAGTTATTATAATTAATAACTAATAATAATAATAATTAACCAAAATCTAAAAATACATATTAAAGAAAAAATAATTCTTATACTATTGTGTTGTTATCTGAAAAAAAATATTTTAATAAAAGAGCTAAAACTTAAAAACAAAACAGAAAACATAACTAAATATTAATCATGTATGATTCTTAATTTTATATATTTGAAAATAAAAAAATTAACAGAAGAGCTAAAACTTTAAAAACAGAAAAGATAACTAAATATTAATAATGTATGATTCTTAATTTTATATATTTTAAAAGAAAATATATATATTTTTTAAAAAATCCTAAATATATTGTAGTGTGCAAATAAATTTATAAATAAACTATTAGGCAAAGAATTTTCGATGAAAGCGCAAATACTAGTTTATCATTATTGTATTTATTTAGTAATAATATATTAATATGTAGTTACAAAATATTTATGCTCGCATCAGCGGGCCAAATACCTAGTATATATAACAGTATTACTATTATCCAATGTTATTACAAACATTCCACTATGGTCAATCAGAATTTAGTAAAATAATTTGCTAATACAAAATTTCACGTTTAAATAATTATTGTTTAACAAGAAACTATATATATATTAGTAAAAATTCTATAAAAATGATAAAAAAATTTACAAATATATTATTGTCAAAAAATTATAAACTGTATTTACATATAAATGCTAACAAAAATTCTTAATACAAAATAAATAAATAAAAATATGTACTTAAGAACCAAATGCTCGTTCGAGATTGTTACCTAACGGCGATGTAGTTGAGGAGGTCATCAGTACCGAAGTACCAAATGTCGATCTCAACCAAGCCGCCTTCACTGCGATCAACTGCGTGACGACACATGATCTCGAGGTCGTAGTCCATGTCTTCCATGTCTCCATGGTTGTTCATATCGATCTTACGCCACATCGAGGGGTCTTTGCAAACGCGTCGCCACGATCTGCACACTCTCTGAAATTAGTTCCGGCGGAAGGTCCGCCCAGTCTCCGTTTCTTCCTCTTTTCATCACCGGAGGCGAAGGCCAAGGAGCAACAGAGCGGAGAGTAAGTGAAGTAAAAGCTTCATTATATCACAGTTAAGTCCTCGTAGTTATACGTATTTACGAAATTAGTTCGACCCACAAATAGGTTCACTACAGTATGGGCCTAGAACCATAACCATAGTTGCACATTCCGATATTTAAACTTAGTGGATTTATTCAAGCTCGGCTTCAAAACTATTGATCTGTTAGATGCTGTTATTCTGACACAGTTGTTAGATCGGAGTAGTTGAGAACTTATGCTGTTACAGAATGACTTTGTTGTACTTCTTTAACCAAGTGGACTGTTGTGAACATAATTGAAAACAACTACTTAGACAATTCACATGTAAAACTATCAACTATATCACTATATGATGACGGGTGATTTTTAAAAGGAGGATGATGAAGGCTTTTCTTACTTTCTTGTATAGAAAGATTCGTGACGTGTCGAATTGGATGTACAAATGTAATAAACGAAAACAATTCTCTAGTAACGTCCTAATTACCTCTTCTAACGCAACCGGACCAATTTGTGAGTGCAAATGAAAATAAACATACATTAAAACTTTGTAAATGAAAATTTGTTTCTTACTCACCGTAAATCCCTGTGTCCTGACAACTGCTTCTTCACAATTTGCCTCCTCTTTTGGCCCTTTCACAACTGCATCTCGAACTACTAAACTGTAAAAATTTTGGCGTGAGTATTGTTAACTTTTCCTAAAGTTGAAGACTGAAGTATATATATCCAATAAAGCAAAAATTCAGAAGTTATTAATGGATTGTTAGAGTGGCTGCGATAAAGAAGTAAAGTAAATCTTAGATTGTTGAGAAACTTCTCTCAGAATTATGATGAAATGGACTGTCAGGCGTATCTTCTCATATGGTATATGGATTCGTACAACACAAACTGAGCTGGGTTCGGTTCTCTTTTCTATAATCTCTCTACTTATTTATTACATGATAAAGTATATATCTCTGTTTGTCGGTTGGTCGATCATTACCAAGTGCCAAGCTGACATTTTTATTGGCGAAAAGAAAAATAAGTTCCTTCTCTACTAGCTGGTACGAGCTTATCTCCCCTATTATTACCACGTGGCCGTATCACATTGGTTGGAACAATTCGTGAGAGCCGTCGCCTTTTACATCCGCGTGACTGTTAACTCCTCATAATCTGAATTTTATTACGAAACTACCCTCACTTCCTTCACTGACTCGTCTCCTTCTCCACTTAGATCTCCAGCATTCGATCCAAAACAAATCCTTCCTCCATAGCTTCTCTCTCTCTCTCGATGCCAGCAATGCAGGCCTAGTCTCAGTCAAAACACCAACCAATACCCCGCCGCTACGTGTCACCGTCCC
>JABCMI010000367.1:0-24463 GCA_026261945.1 Hirschfeldia incana
TATCCGGATTCATTCAGGTGTGATTGGAAACTTGAAGAAACTGCCATATCTACAAACAAGGGTAAACTGGAATCATTTGGGTCCAAAGTGGGATAACTTCTTAATCCTAGCTCCTATGATATTGATTCAACTTCAGGTGATTCTAAACTGATTAATGAGTCAGGATAAAGCTTCTTATATCCTGATTCATTCAGGTTTATTACAATCATGAAGAAACTTCCCATATCTACAAACAGGGTAAATCTGAATCACTAGGGCCAAAGTGGGATAACTTCTTAATCCTAGCTCCTATGATATTGATTCAACTTCAGGGTGATTCTAAATGACTGATTAATGAGTCAGGATAAAGCTTCTTATATCCGGATTCTTTCAGGGGTTGATAGAAACTTGAAGAACTGCCATATCTACAAACAGGGTAAACTGGAATCATTTGGGTCCAAAGTGGGATAACTTCTTAATCCTAGCTCCTATGATATTGATTCAACTTCAGGGTGATTCTAAACTGATTAATAAGTCAGGATAAAGCTTCTTATATCTGGATTCATTCAGGTTTGATTTAAATCTTGAAGAAACTGCCATATCTACAAACAGGGTAAACTGGAATCATTTGGGTCCAAAGTGGGATAACTTCTTAATCCTAGCTCCTATGATATTGATTCAACTTCAGGGTGATTCTAAACTGATTAATGAGTCAGGATAATGCTTCTTATATCCGGATTCATTCAGGTTTGATTGGAAACTTGAAGAAACTGCCATATCTACAAACAAGGCAAACTGGAATCATTTGTGTCCAAAGTGGGATAACCTCTTAATCCTAGCTCCTTTGATATTGATTCAACTTCAGGGTGATTCTAAACTGATTAATGAGTCTGGATAAAGCTTCTTATATCCGGATTCATTCAGGTTTGATTTAGATCTTGAAGAAACTGCCATATCTACAAACAGGCTTAACTGGAATCATTTGGGTCCAAAGTGGGATAACTTCTTAATCCTAGCTCCTATGATATTGATTCAACTTCAGGGTGATTCTAAACTGATTAATGAGTCAGGATAAAGCTTCTTATATCCGGATTCAATCAGGTTTGATTGGAAACTTGAAGAAACTGCCATATCTACAAACAAGGTAAACTGGAATCATTTGGGTCCAAAGTAGGATAACTTCTTAATCCTAGCTCCTTTGATATTGATTCAACTTCAGGGTGATTCTAAACTGATTATTGAGTCAGGATAAAGCTCCTTATATCCTGATTCATTCAGGTTTGATTACAATCATGTAGAAACTTCCATATCTACAAACAGGGTAAACTGGAATCACTAGGGTCCAAAGTGGGATAACTTCTTAATCCTAGCTCCTATGATATTAATTCAACTTCAGGGTGATTCTAAACTGATTAATGTGTCAGGATTAAGCTTCTTATATCCGGATTCTTTCAGGTTTATAAGAATCTTGAAGAAACTGCCATATCTACAAACAGGGTAAACTGGAATCACTAAGGTCCAAAGTGGGATAACTTCTTAATCCTAGCTCCTACGATATTGATTCAACTTCAAGGTGGTTCTAAACTGATTAATAAGTCAGGATAAAGCTTCTTATATCTGGATTCATTCAGGTTTGATTTAAATCATGAAGAAACTGCCATATCTACAAACAGGGTAAACTGGAATCATTTGGGTCCAAAGTGGGATAACTTCTTAATCCTAGCTCCTATGATATTGATTCAACTTCAGGGTGATTCTAAACTGATTATTGAGTCAGGATAAAGCTCCTTATATCCGGATTCAATCAGGTTTGATTGGAAACTTGAAGAAACTGCCATATCTACAAACAAGGTAAACTGGAATCATTTGGATCCAAAGTGGGATAACTTCTTAATCCTAGCTCCTCTGATATTGATTCAACTTAAGGATGATTCTAAACTGATTAATGAGTCAGGATAAAGCTTCTTATATCATGATTCATTCAGGATTGATTAGAATCTTGAAGAAACTGTCATATCTACAAACAGGGTAAACTGGAATCACTAGGGTCCAAAGTGGGATAACTTCTTAATCTTAGCTCCTATGATATTAATTCAACTTCAGGGTGATTCTAAACTGATTAATGAGTCAGGATAAAGCTTCTTATATCCGGATTCTTTCAGGTTTGATTAGAAACTTGAAGAAACTGCCATATCTACAAACAGGGTAAACTGGAATCACTTGGGTCCAAAGTGGGATAACTTCTTAATCCTAGCTCCTATGATATTGATTAAACTTCAGGGTGATTCTAAACTGATTAATGAGTCAGGATAAATCTTCTTATATCCGGATTCATTCAGGTTTTATAAGAATCTTGAAGAAACTGCCATATCTACAAACAGGGTAAACTGGAATCATTTGGGTCCAAAGTGGGATAACTTTTTAATCCTAGATCCTATGATATTTATTCAACTTCAGGGTGATTATAAACTAATAATTGAGTCAGGGTAAAGCTTCTTATATCCGAATTCATTCAGATTTGATTAGAAACTTGAAGAAACTGCCATATCTACGAAAGGGTAAACTGGAAGCACTTTGGTCCAAAGTGGGATAACTTCTTAATCCTAGCTCCTATGATATTGATTCAACTTCAGGGTGATTCTAAACTGATTAATGAGTCATGATAAAGCTTCTTATATCCGGATTCATTCAGGTTTGATTGGAAACTTGAAGAAACTGCCATATCTACAAACAAGGTAAACTGGAATCATTTAGGTCCAATGTGGGATAACTTCTTAATCCTAGCTCCTATGATATTGATTCAACTTTAGGGTGATTCTAAACTGATTAATGAGTCAGGATAAAGCTTCTTATATCCGGATTCATTCAGGTTTGATTGGAAACTTGAAGAAACTGCCATATCTACAAACAAGGTAAACTGGAATCATTTGGATCCAAAGTGGGATAACTTCTTAATCCTAGCTCCTCTGATATTGATTCAACTTAAGGATGATTCTAAACTGATTAATGAGTCAGGATAAAGCTTCTTATATCCTGATTCATTCAGGTTTGATTAGAATCTTGAAGAAACTGCCATATCTACAAACATGGTAAACTGGAATCACTAGGGTCCAAAGTGGGATAACTTCTTAATCCTAGCTCCTATGATATTAATTCAACTTCAGGGTGATTCTAAACTGATTAATGAGTCAGGATAAAGCTTCTTATATCCGGATTCTTTCAAGTTTATAAGAATCTTGAAGAAACTGCCATATCTACAAACAGGGTAAACTGGAATCACTAAGGTCCAAAGTGGGATAACTTCTTAATCCTAGCTCCTATGATATTGATTCAACTTCACAGGGTGATTCTAAACTGATTAATAAGTCAGGATAAAGCTTCTTATATCCGGATTCATTCAGGTTTGATTTAAATCATGAAGAAACTGCCATATCTACAAACAGGGTAAACTGGAATCATTTGGGTCCAAAGTGGGATAACTTCTTAATCCTAGCTCCTATGATATTGATTCAACCTCAGGGTGATTCTAAACTGATTAATGAGTCAGGATAATGCTTCTTATATCCGGATTAATTCAGGTTTGATTGGAAACTTGAAGAAACTGCCATATCTACAAAAAAGGTAAACTGGAATCATTTGGGTCCAAAGTTGGATAACTTCTTAATCCTAGCTCCTATGATATTGATTCAACTTCAGGGTGATTCTAAACTGATTAATGAGTCAGGATAAAGCTTCTTATATCCTGATTCATTCAGGTTTGATTAGAATCATGAAAAAACTGCCATATCTGCAAACAGGGTAAACTGGAATCACTAGGGTCCAAAGTGGGATAACTTCTTAATCCTAGCTCCTATGATATTAATTCAACTTCAGGGTGATTCTAAACTGATTAATGTTTCAGGATAAAGCTTCTTATATCCGGATTCTTTCAGGTTTATAAGAATCTTGAAGAAACTACCATATCTACAAACAGGGTAAACTGGAATCACTAAGGTCCAAAGTGGGATAACTTCTTAATCCTAGCTCCTATGATATTGATTCAACTTCAGGGTGGTTCTAAACTGATTAGTAAGTCAGGATAAAGCTTCTTATATCCGGATTCATTCAGTTTTGATTTAAATCTTGAAGAAACTGCCATATCTACAAACAGGGTAAACTGGAATCATTTGGGTCCAAAGTGGGATAACTTCTTAATCCTAGCTCCTATGATATTGATTCAACTTCAGGGTGATTTTAAACTGATTTATGAGTCAGGATAATGCTTCTTATATCCAGATTCATTCAGGTTTGATTGGAAACTTGAAGAAACTGCCATATCTACAAACAAGGTAAACTGGAATCATTTGGGTCCAAAGTGGGATAACTTCTTAATCCTAGCTCCTATGATATTGATTCAACTTCAGGGTGATTCTAAACTGATTATTGAGTCAGGATAAAGCTCCTTATATCCGGATTCATTCAGGTTTGATTGGAAACTTGAAGAAACTGCCATATCTACAAACAAGGTAAACTGGAATCATTTGGATCCAAAGTGGGATAAGTTCTTAATCCTAGCTCCTCTGATATTGATTAAACTTAAGGATGATTCTAAACTGATTAATGAGTCAGGATAAAGCTTCTTATATCCTGATTCATTCAGGTTTGATTAGAATCTTGAAGAAACTGCCATATCTACAAACAGGGTAAACTGGAATCACTAGGGTCCATAGTTGGATAACTTCTTAATCCTAGCTCCTATGATTTTAATTCAACTTCAGGGTGATTCTAAACTGATTAATGAGTCAGGTTAAAGCTTCTTATATCCGGATTCTTTCAGGTTTATAAGAATCTTGAAGAAACTGCCATATCTACAAACAGGGTAAACTGGAATCACTAAGGTCCAAAGTGGGATAACTTCTTAATCCTAGCTCCTATGATATTGATTCAACTTCAGGGTGATTCTAAACTGATTAATAAGTCAGGATAAAGCTTCTTATATCCGGATTCATTCAGGTTTGATTTAAATCATGAAAAAACTGCCATATCTACAAACAGGGTAAACTGGAATCATTTGGGTCCAAAGTGGGATAACTTCTTAATCCTAGCTCCTATGATATTGATTCAACTTCAAGGTGATTCTAAACTGATTAATGAGTCAGGATAATGCTTCTTATATCCGGATTCATTCAGGTTTGATTGGAAACTTGAAGAAACTGCCATATCTACAAACAAGATAAACTGGAATCATTTGGGTCCAAAGTGGGATAACTTCTTAATCCTAGCTCCTATTATATTGATTCAACTTCAGGGTGATTCTAAACTGATTATTGAGTGAGGATAAAGCTCCTTATATCCGGATTCATTCAGGTTTGATTGGAAACTTGAAGAAACTGCCATATCTACAAACAAGGTAAACTGGAATCATTTGGGTCCAAAGTGGGATAACTTCTTAATCCTAGCTCCTATGATATTGATTCAACTTCAGGGTGATTCTAAACTGATTAATGAGTCAGGATAAAGCTTCTTATATCTGGATTCATTCAGGTTTGATTGGAAACTTGAAGAAACTGCCATATCTACAAACAAGGTAAATTGGAATCATTTGGATCCAAAGTGGGATAACTTCTTAATCCTAGCTCCTCTGATTTGATTCAACTTAAGGATGATTCTAAACTGATTAATGAGTCAGGATAAAGCTTCTTATATCCTGATTCATTCAGGTTTGATTAGAATCTTGAAGAAACTGCCATATCTACAAACATGGTAAACTGGAATCACTAGGGTCCAAAGTGGGATAACTTCTTAATCCTAGCTCCTATGATATTAATTCAACTTCAGGGTGATTCTAAACTGATTAATGAGTCAGGATAAAGCTTCTTATATCCGGATTCTTTCAGGTTTATAAGAATCTTGAAGAAACTGCCATATCTACAAACAGGGTAAACTGGAATCACTAAGGTCCAAAGTGGGATAACTTCTTAATCCTAGCTCCTATGATATTGATTCAACTTCACAGGGTTATTCTAAACTGATTAATAAGTCAGGATAAAGCTTCTTATATCCGGATTCATTCAGGTTTGATTTAAATCATGAAGAAACTGCCATATCTACAAACAGGGTAAACTGGAATAATTTGGGTCCAAAGTGGGATAACTTCTTAATCCTAGCTCCTATGATATTGATTCAACCTCAGGGTGATTCTAAACTGATTAATGAGTCAGGATAATGCTTCTTATATCCGGATTCATTCAGGTTTGATTGGAATCTTGAAGAAACTGCCATATCTACAAACAAGGTAAACTGGAATCATTTGGGTCCAAAGTTGGATAACTTCTTAATCCTAGCTCCTATGATATTGATTCAACTTCAGGGTGATTCTAAACTGATTAATGAGTCAGGATAAAGCTTCTGAGATTTTAGAGAATAAAGAAGGTATTGAGAGATTAATGATAGATTCAGAGAGATTAAGAGATTAAATGGTAACCATGTTTAAGAGAAAGTGAGTTTCATGATGAACAAGAGAGAGAGTAGTGAGAGAATGCTCAAACTCGTTTATCTTTATTAATCAGAGAGAGTTACAATATATAGGAAGAGATACAAGGGTTTTAAAAGCTTAAAGCATGTGAGGTCAAAGGATAAGATTCAAAAGCAACCAATGGTAGTTCCCACACGAACCATGGCACTGTTGGGGCGCGTCCTCCACTTTCCAGCCTTATGACAGCCTGTCAAGACGCGTTCCTTCCTTCCAACGTTCGGATCCCAACAGTGGTCAAGAGCTAAAGTGAGCTGGTCCGAGATTAACTTCACCCGGGTAAGATCAGTCTTTACCGCGGCAGTAACTGGTCCGTACCGGCCGTACCAACAGTACGGACCTGTACGGACCTGTACGGACTGGTCGACCCAAATGCAATCTACTCCTCTTTTCCTCAACATCTTAAACCCAATAACATCCAACACATCTCTTCTCATATAATCACTCTACTTAGTTCAACACTCCCCCTCAAGCTTGACCATGTGAAACAAGTCAAGCTTGGAATGACCATGAGCTCTCCCTCATTAAAAACCTTACCAAAGAAAACCCATTTGGGACAAAACCTTGATAAGGAAAAGAGTAGAGACCTCATGATCAGGGGAGTATTTAAACTAGCCCTTAGGAGATAGGTCAATGAGTCCCAACCTGATGTGAATGGACTCCATGACCTTCTGCCTAGCTGCCTTGGTGAATATATCTGCCAATTGATCTTCACTCCTAGTGTAACATGGCAGAGTTACTCCCAAGACAATCATCTGCCTCACCTTATGGCAATCAACTTCAATGTGTTTGGTTCTCTCATGAAACACTGAGTTGGTGGCAATGTGGATAGCAGCCTGGTTGTCACAATGCATAGTCATTGGTGTGGTTTGCTCAATCTCCAAGTGCTTCAGTATCCCTTTGATCCATACTAGCTCGTTGGTAAGCTTGAGCATAGCTCTATACTCGGCTTCTGCACTAGAACAAGAGACCACTTTCTGCTTCTTACTCTTCCAAGTAACCATGTTACCACCGACGAATGTGCAGTAGCCTGTTGTAGACTTCCTGTCTGCCCTATCACCAGCCCAATCCGCATCACAATAACCCACAACTTCAGTGTTCTCATTACATCCCATCCATATACCAAGACCTTGAGTTCCATTCAAGTACATGAGAACTCTCTCCACCATACGCCAGTGATGTTCTTTTGGAGCTTGCATATGTTGGCTCACTTGATTCACAGCAAAACAAATATCTGGCCGTGTGATGGTTAAGTATATCAACTTCCCCACAAGTTTTCTATACAGCTTTGGATCATGGAACAACTTGCCATCTTCAAGCTCCCCCTCACGTGGAACCTTGTATCCATCTTCCATAGGCATTTTTGCTGTTTTCCCACCATATACACCAGCATCTTTCAAGAGATCTAATGTATACTTCCTTTGTGAGATGAACAAACCCTCCTTGGATCTACACAACTCAATTCCCAGAAAATACTTCATCTCTCCCAAATCTTTTATATCAAAGACTGACTTTAGGAATTCTTTTGTAGCCTTGATCCCTTCCTTATCACTGCCCGTGATAATTATGTCATCCACATACACTAACAAGACAATGATTCCGGAGTCAGTGGTTAAGGTGAAGAGAGTGTGATCAAGCTCGGATTTCCTAAACCCTCTTCCATTCAATGTTGTGCTAAGCTTGTTGTACCATGCTCTAGGTGACTGTTTCAACCCATATATGGCTTTCTTTAGCCTCAGCACATTCCCTGGCTTCACCATTCCTTCTAGACCCGGAGGTGGGAGCATATACACCTCATCTTCTAGCTCTCCTTGTAGAAAAGCATTCTTCACATCCATTTGCCAAAGATCCCACCCAAGGTTAGTGGCTACTGAAAGTACTATCCTGATGGTATGAAGCTTTGCAACAGGAGCAAATGTATCAATGTAATCCTCCCCATAAGTCTGTGTAAACCCTCTAGCAACAAGCCTTGTCTTGCGTCTATCAATCTTTCCATTTGGTAGATACTTGATGGTGAAGATCCACTTGCAAGACACAGCTCTCTTCCCTTTAGGCAATTCACTCTCATACCATGTATCATTCTTGATCATGGCATCAGCTTCAGCATTGACTGAATCCCTCCACTCTTGAATCAACATAGCTTCTTCATAGCTCCTTGGTACATAGCTTTCATCTAAGCTTACCATGAAGGCACAATGATCTTCTGGATACTCAGCAAAGGAGCACACGGCTTGAGAGGGATGCTCCACAGCCTGGGCATTGTAGTACACTCTCGTGCTTACCCAGTTGGAAGGATCTCTCCTTACCCGTGTGCTTCTTCTTAGAGGTATTACAACTTCTTCATTGTTAGGCTCATCCTGAACCACTTCTTCTTCTTGTATAGTTTCTTCCTCAGCTTCCTGAATCACTTCCTGATCTTTACTTCCTGAACTTTCCTCACTATGAACAGGAGAACCTGAGCCTTGATCTCTTGACTCTTCAGCTCCAGGTTCACTTCCCCCCTCATGTTCAAGGTGGGAAGGTTCGGCAGCAGCAGTTGGTGTAGGCTCTCCACGCCTACTCTGATCCTGGGACACTCCAATACCGAGTTCCTCTAGTATATTTCTCAAGCTTGCAGCTCTATCCGTTGGTTGAGCAAGTTCTTCTAGCTCCTCCCAATTCTTACCATCATAATACCCTTTCTCCTCCATGAATTTTACTTCCCTAGATACCAAGACTCTCCTGGCCATAGGGTCATAGCATTTGTAGCCCTTTTGAGATGTAGAATACCCCACTAGCATTGCCTTAGTACTCTTAGCTTCCAATTTATTTCTCATCTCGCCAGGTACCATCACATAACAAACACACCCAAATGTCCTCAAATGACCCACCACTGGTTTACTCTTGTTGAGAACTTCAAATGGGGACTGATCTCCTAAGATCCTTGTGGGTAACCTGTTGATCAAATAGCAGGCAGTCATCACAGCATCACTCCAGTACCTCTTAGGAACGCTCTTGTGAAACATCATGGACCGGGCCACCTCCATTAGGTGCCTGTTCTTTCTTTCTGCAACGCCATTTTGTTGTGGAGTGTAAGGGCAGCTGGTTTGATGGAGAATCCCATGTTGAGCTAGATGAGCTTTGAATGCATGGCTTATATACTCCCCACCATTATCAGACCTGAAAATCTTAATCTTGGCATGATATTGGTTAGTAACATAAGCCTGAAAATTTCTAAATGCATCAAACACCCTATCTTTCGTTTTAATAAGTGTTAACCAGGTGTATTTGGATTTTTCATCTATGAAAGTGACATAATATTTGTAATCATCTCTAGATAAGCAGGGAGCAGTCCAAACATCAGAGTGGATTAAATCAAAGCAATTTTCATAAATAGTAGATGATCTTTGAAAAACGGTTTTGCAATGTTTTCCCAAAATACAAGCCTCACAATCATTATTTTTAAACATGACACCTGGTAACAAAATGCTTAAAGCCCTAACATGGGGGTGACCAAGTCTAGCATGCCACAATGCATCATCACTTAAAGAAGAACTCGATGAAAAACAAGAACTAGAATTTAAAACAGGAACAAGATCCTCCAGCACATAAAGATCTCCTCTGGTTGCTCCTTGCCCAATCAACCTGCTACTTTCAATATCCTGAAACTTGACATCATTAGGACTAAAGATAACATTGCATTGAAGATCAGTGGTGCATTTCTTGACAGATAACAGATTTGAAGTAAACTCAGGCATGAAGAAAGCTTTAGACTCTTTATCAAACAGTTTCAATTTTCCAATTCCTTGAATCGGAATTTTAGCCCCATTAGCAATCATAACATGACCTTGAGCCGGTTCAATATCTTTAATCAAATGGTTATCACTTATCATATGATGAGATGCACCAGAATCAATTATCAATGGTTTATGAGCATTTCTAGCCATGTAAGTCCTACATGATTCATTTCTGTTTACCAAGTTACCTAACATGTTTAATAACTTTTCAGGTATCTCAGATTTAGCAGTAGCTTTAGCACAAGAATTTTTAAAAATCTCTAGCAACCTATCAGTTGTACTAGTCATGGCATAAGCAGTATAAGAGTAGCCAAGGGTGTTTCCAAGAGTGTTACCAGACTCCTTAAGAGCTTTGAAGAACGCTTCAAGATCGGCTCTCCTGAACATCTCCTGATTCATCCCTTGCTCACTCAGCTGATGAGAGGCTAAAGCACGACCTTCACTTTCACCCGCCTTCACATTTGGAATAGCCCCGGAAGAACCAGCTCCACTTGCTCCAGCAGAAAGATGTGCTTTTGCCTCTCTCTCTTTCATCCAGCTCGGCTTGAGATGGGGATGAATGATCCAGCACTGACTCTTCTTGTGTCCTGACCTCTTGCAATGATCACAGCTGCCCTCAAACTTCTCATGTTTCTTCCCATCTCCACGGTAAGTAGCCTTGTTCGCTTGCGTTTCCTCCGCTTGAAGAGCCATAGTTAGTTCACTCTTTCCTCCAAAGAGACCAAGAGAACCCTCCTCCTTTTGGAGCTGAGCACACACCTCCTCCATAGATGGCAGCTCCGCGGATCTTAGGATGTGCTTGATCACATCTTGGTAACATGGATCAAGCGTCATCAGTAGCCCAAAGATCTGATCTTGCTCTCTTCTTTGTATCAAGGACTCAAGATCAGTAGTGTTGGGTCTAAGGCTTTCAAGTTCAGACCATAAAGATTCAAACTTTCCCATGTGTTTGGTAAGCTCTCCACCATCTTGTCTCAACGCACTGATGGCTCTCTTTAGCTCAAACACACGACTCACATTGGATACATTTCCAAACCGTTTGGAAAGTGTCTCCCACAGGTGTTTAGGCGTTTCACAGTAGCTGTAAGCCTCAAGGAGAGGGATCTCAAGCGAGGCTTGAAGTACAGACAGCACCATCAAGTCTTCTTGAACCCACTTCTTGGCATCCACCACCACAATCGCCTTTCCATCACCTTCTTCTTCAGTTTCCTTTGGCAAAGGCTCCTCTGGTCCATCATCCGTGATGTGGTTCCAAAGTCCGAGCCTCCCAATTGCAGTCTTCACCAATCTTGACCACAGTAAGTAGTTTGATCCACCTTTCAGTGTAACAGGAACCGTCACCAGCTTGCTAAAGTTATTAGCTTCCATCTTCTTTCTTCACGACTCAGTAAGACTTCAAAGCTTCAATCTTGTAACCAAAAAGAGAGAAATAACCCCAGATCTCAAAAGAACACGCACTTAAAGAACCAGAAGTAAAGATCCCAACTTTATCACAAGAACTCTTCAGCCACACCAAGAACACAAGAAAACACAGACCCGGAAAGCAAATAACCACAAACAAGAAAAGAAAAGAAAAGAGGAACGAGATCTCTCAATACCAAAGCCAACCTGGCTCTGATACCATGAGATTTTAGAGAATAAAGAAGGTATTGAGAGATTAATGATAGATTCAGAGAGATTAAGAGATTAAATGGTAACCATGTTTAAGAGAAAGTGAGTTTCATGATGAACAAGAGAGAGAGTAGTGAGAGAATGCTCAAACTCGTTTATCTTTATTAATCAGAGAGAGTTACAATATATAGGAAGAGATACAAGGGTTTTAAAAGCTTAAAGCATGTGAGGTCAAAGGATAAGATTCAAAAGCAACCAATGGTAGTTCCCACACGAACCATGGCACTGTTGGGGCGCGTCCTCCACTTTCCAGCCTTATGACAGCCTGTCAAGACGCGTTCCTTCCTTCCAACGTTCGGATCCCAACAGTGGTCAAGAGCTAAAGTGAGCTGGTCCGAGATTAACTTCACCCGGGTAAGATCAGTCTTTACCGCGGCAGTAACTGGTCCGTACCGGCCGTACCAACAGTACGGACCTGTACGGACCTGTACGGACTGGTCGACCCAAATGCAATCTACTCCTCTTTTCCTCAACATCTTAAACCCAATAACATCCAACACATCTCTTCTCATATAATCACTCTACTTAGTTCAACAGCTTCTTATATCCTGATTCATTCAGGTTTGATTAGAATCTTGAAAAAACTGCCATATCTGCAAACAGGGTAAACTGGAATCACTAGGGTCCAAAGTGGGATAACTTCTTAATCCTAGCTCCTATGATATTAATTCAACTTCAGGGTGATTCTAAACTGATTAATGTTTCAGGATAAAGCTTCTTATATCCGAATTCTTTCAGGTTTGATTGGAAACTTGAAGAAACTGCCATATCTACAAACAAGGTAAACTGGAATCAATTGGGTCCAAAGTGGGATAACTTCTTAATCATAGCTCCTATGCTATTGATTCAACTTCAGGGTGATTCTAAACTGATTATTGAGTCAGGATAAAGCTCCTTATATCCGGATTCATTCAGGTTTGATTGGAAACTTGAAGAAACTGCCATATCTACAAACAAGGTAAACTGGAATCATTTGGGTCCAAAGTTGGATAACTTCTTAATCCTAGCTCCTATGATATTGATTCAACTTCAGGGTGATTTTAAACTGATTAATGAGTCAGGATAATGCTTCTTATATCCAGATTCATTCAGGTTTGATTGGAAACTTGAAGAAACTGCCATATCTACAAACAAGGTAAACTGGAATCATTTGGATCCAAAGTGGGATAAGTTCTTAATCCTAGCTCCTCTGATATTGATTCAACTTAAGGATGATTCTAAACTGATTAATGAGTCAGGATAAAGCTTCTTATATCCTGATTCATTCAAGTTTGATTAGAATCTTGAAGAAACTGCCATATCTACAAACAGGGTAAACTGGAATCACTAGGGTCCATAGTTGGATAACTTCTTAATCCTAGCTCCTATGATATTAATTCAACTTCAGGGTGATTCTAAACTGATTAATGAGTCAGGATAAAGCTTCTTATATCCGGATTCTTTCAGGTTTATAAGAATCTTGAAGAAACTGCCATATCTACAAACAGGGTAAACTGGAATCACTAAGGTCCAAAGTGGGATAACTTCTTAATCCTAGCTCCTATGATATTGATTCAACTTCAGGGTGATTCTAAACTGATTAATGAGTCAGGATAATGCTTCTTATATCCGGATTCATTCAGATTTGATTGGAAACTTGAAGAAACTGCCATATCTACAAACAAGATAAACTGGAATCATTTGGGTCCAAAGTGGGACAACTTCTTAATCCTAGCTCCTATTATATTGATTCAACTTCAGGGTGATTCTAAACTGATTAATGAGTCAAAATAAAGCTTCTTATATCCGGATTCATTCAGGTTTGATTAGAAACTTGAAGAAACTGTCATATCTACAAACAAGGTAAACTGGAATCATTTGGATCCAAAGTGGGATAACTTCTTAATCTTAGCTCCTCTGATATTGATTCAACTTAAGGATGATTCTAAACTGATTAATGAGTCAGGATAAAGCTTCTTATATCCTGACTCATTCAGGTTTGATTAGAATCTTGAAAACACTGCCATATCTGCAAACAGGGTAAACTGGAATCACTAGGGTCCAAAGTGGTATAACTTCTTAATCCTAGCTCCTATGATATTAATTCAACTCCAGGGTGATTTTAAACTGATTAATGTTTCAGGATAAAGCTTCTTATATCCGGATTCTTTCAGGTTTATAAGAATCTTGAAGAAACTGCCATATCTACAAACATGGTAAACTGGAATCACTAAGGTCCAAAGTGGGATAACTTCTAAATCCTAGCTCCTATGATATTGATTCAACTTCAGGGTGGTTCTAAACTGATTAATAAGTCAGGATAAAGCTTCTTATATCCGGATTCATTCAGGTTTTATTTAAATCTTGAAGAAATTGCCATATCTACAAACAGGGTAAACTGGAATCATTTGGGTCCAAAGTGGGATAACTTCTTAATCCTAGCTCCTATGATATTGATTCAACTTCAGGGTGATTCTAAACTGATTAATGAGTCAGGATAATGCTTCTTATATCCGGATTCATTCAGGTTTGATTGGAAACTTGAAGAAACTGCCATATCTACAAACAAGGTAAACTGGAATCATTTGGATCCAAAGTGGGATAACTTCTTAATCCTAGCTCCTCTGATATTGATTCAACTTAAGGATGATTCTAAACTGATTAATGAGTCAGGATAAAGCTTCTTATATCCTGATTCATTCAGGTTTGATTAGAATCTTGAAGAAACTGCCATATCTACAAACAGGGTAAACTGGAATCACTAGGGTCCAAAGTTGGATAACTTCTTAATCCTAGCTCCTATGATATTAATTCAACTTCAGGGTTATTCTAAACTGATTAATGAGTCAGGATAAAGCTTCTTATCTCCGGATTCTTTCAGGTTTATAAGAATCTTGAAGAAACTGCCATATCTACAAACAGGGTAAACTGGAATCACTAGGGTCCAAAGTGGGATAACTTCTTCATCCTAGCTCCTATGATATTGATTCAACTTCAGGGTGATTCTAAACTGATTAATAAGTCAGGATAAAGCTTCTTATATCCTGATTCATTCAGGTTTGATTAGAATCTTGAAAAAACTGCCATATCTACAAACAGGGTAAAATGGAATCACTAGGGTCCAAAGTGGGATAACTTCTTAATCCTAGCTCCTATGATATTAATTCAACTGCAGGGTGATTCTAAACTGATTAATGTGTCAGGATTAAGCTTCTTATATCCGGATTCTTTCAATTTTGATTGGAAACTTGAAGAAACTGCCATATCTACAATCAAGGTAAACTGGAATCATTTGGATCCAAAGTGGGATAACTTCTTAATCCTAGCTCCTCTGATATTGATTCAACTGAAGGATGATTCTAAACTGATTAATGAGTCAGGATAAAGCTTCTTATATCCGGATTCATTCAGTTTTGATTGGAATCTTGAAGAAACTGTCATATCTACAAACAGGGTAAATTGGAATCACTAGGGTCCAAAGTGGGATAACTTCTTAATCCTAACTCCTATGATATTGATTCAACTTCAGGGTGATTCTAAGCTGATTAATGAGTCAGGATAAAGCTTCTTATATCCGGATACATTCAGGTTTGATTTAGATCTTGAAGAAACTGCCATATCTACAAACAGGGTAAACTGGAATCATTTGGGTCCATAGTGGGATAACTTCTTAATCCTAGCTCCTATGATATTGATTCAACTTCAGAGTGATTCTAAACTGATTAATGAGTCAGGATAAAGCTTCTTATATCCTGATTCATTCAGGTTTGATTAGAATCTTGAAAAAACTGTCATATCTACAAACAGGGTAAAATGGAATCACTAGGGTCCAAAGTGGGATAACTTCTTAATCCTAGCTCCTATGATATTAATTCAACTGCAGGGTGATTCTAAACTGATTAATGTGTCAGGATTAAGCTTCTTATATCCGGATTCTTTCAGGTTTATAAGAATCTTGAAGAACTGCCATATCTACAAACAAGGTAAACTGGAATCATTTGGGTCCAAAGTGGGATAACTTCTTAATCCTAACTCCTATGATATTGATTCAACTTCAGGGTGATTCTAAACTGATTAATGAGTCTGGATAAAGCTTCTTATATCCGGATTCATTCAGGTTTGATTAGAAACTTGAAGAAACTGTCAAATCTACAAACAAGGTAAACTGGAATCATTTGGATCCAAAGTGGGATAACTTCTTAATCCTAGCTCCTCTGATATTGATTCAACTTAAGGATGATTCTAAACTGATTAATGAGTCAGGATAAAGCTTCTTATATCCTGACTCATTCAGGTTTGATTAGAATCTTGAAAACACTGCCATATCTGCAAACAGGGTAAACTGGAATCACTAGGGTCCAAAGTGGGATAACTTCTTAATCCTAGCTCCTATGATATTAATTCAACTTCAGGGTGATTCTAAACTGATTAATGTGTCAGGATTAAGCTTCTTATATCCGGATTCTTTCAGGTTTATATGAAACTTGAAGAAACTGCCATATCTACAAACAGGGTAAACTGGAATCATTTGGGTCCAAAGTGGGATAACTTCTTAATCCTAGATCCTATGATATTGATTCAACTTCAAGGTGGTTCTAAACTGATTAATAAGTCAGGATAAAGCTTCTTATATCTGGATTCATTCAGGTTTGATTTAAATCTTGAAGAAACTGCCATATCTACAAACAGGGTAAACTGGAATCATTTGGGTCCAAAGTGGGATAACTTCTTAATCCTAGCTCCTATGATATTGATTCAACTTCAGGGTGATTCTAAACTGATTAATGAGTCAGGATAATGCTTCTTATATCCGGATTCATTCAGGTTTGATTGGAAACTTGAAGAAACTGCCATATCTACAAACAAGGCAAACTGGAATCATTTGTGTCCAAAGTGGGATAACCTCTTAATCCTAGCTCCTTTGATATTGATTCAACTTCAGGGTGATTCTAAACTGATTAATGAGTCTGGATAAAGCTTCTTATATCCGGATTCATTCAGGTTTGATTTAGATCTTGAAGAAACTGCCATATCTACAAACAGGCTTAACTGGAATCATTTGGGTCCAAAGTGGGATAACTTCTTAATCCTAGCTCCTATGATATTGATTCAACTTCAGGGTGATTCTAAACTGATTAATGAGTCAGGATAAAGCTTCTTATATCCGGATTCAATCAGGTTTGATTGGAAACTTGAAGAAACTGCCATATCTACAAACAAGGTAAACTGGAATCATTTGGGTCCAAAGTAGGATAACTTCTTAATCCTAGCTCCTTTGATATTGATTCAACTTCAGGGTGATTCTAAACTGATTATTGAGTCAGGATAAAGCTCCTTATATCCTGATTCATTCAGGTTTGATTACAATCATGTAGAAACTTCCATATCTACAAACAGGGTAAACTGGAATCACTAGGGTCCAAAGTGGGATAACTTCTTAATCCTAGCTCCTATGATATTAATTCAACTTCAGGGTGATTCTAAACTGATTAATGTGTCAGGATTAAGCTTCTTATATCCGGATTCTTTCAGGTTTATAAGAATCTTGAAGAAACTGCCATATCTACAAACAGGGTAAACTGGAATCACTAAGGTCCAAAGTGGGATAACTTCTTAATCCTAGCTCCTACGATATTGATTCAACTTCAAGGTGGTTCTAAACTGATTAATAAGTCAGGATAAAGCTTCTTATATCTGGATTCATTCAGGTTTGATTTAAATCATGAAGAAACTGCCATATCTACAAACAGGGTAAACTGGAATCATTTGGGTCCAAAGTGGGATAACTTCTTAATCCTAGCTCCTATGATATTGATTCAACTTCAGGGTGATTCTAAACTGATTATTGAGTCAGGATAAAGCTCCTTATATCCGGATTCAATCAGGTTTGATTGGAAACTTGAAGAAACTGCCATATCTACAAACAAGGTAAACTGGAATCATTTGGATCCAAAGTGGGATAACTTCTTAATCCTAGCTCCTCTGATATTGATTCAACTTAAGGATGATTCTAAACTGATTAATGAGTCAGGATAAAGCTTCTTATATCATGATTCATTCAGGATTGATTAGAATCTTGAAGAAACTGTCATATCTACAAACAGGGTAAACTGGAATCACTAGGGTCCAAAGTGGGATAACTTCTTAATCTTAGCTCCTATGATATTAATTCAACTTCAGGGTGATTCTAAACTGATTAATGAGTCAGGATAAAGCTTCTTATATCCGGATTCTTTCAGGTTTGATTAGAAACTTGAAGAAACTGCCATATCTACAAACAGGGTAAACTGGAATCACTTGGGTCCAAAGTGGGATAACTTCTTAATCCTAGCTCCTATGATATTGATTAAATTTCAGGGTGATTCTAAACTGATTAATGAGTCAGGATAAATCTTCTTATATCCGGATTCATTCAGGTTTTATAAGAATCTTGAAGAAACTGCCATATCTACAAACAGGGTAAACTGGAATCATTTGGGTCCAAAGTGGGATAACTTTTTAATCCTAGATCCTATGATATTTATTCAACTTCAGGGTGATTATAAACTAATAATTGAGTCAGGGTAAAGCTTCTTATATCCGAATTCATTCAGATTTGATTAGAAACTTGAAGAAACTGCCATATCTACGAAAGGGTAAACTGGAAGCACTTTGGTCCAAAGTGGGATAACTTCTTAATCCTAGCTCCTATGATATTGATTCAACTTCAGGGTGATTCTAAACTGATTAATGAGTCATGATAAAGCTTCTTATATCCGGATTCATTCAGGTTTGATTGGAAACTTGAAGAAACTGCCATATCTACAAACAAGGTAAACTGGAATCATTTAGGTCCAATGTGGGATAACTTCTTAATCCTAGCTCCTATGATATTGATTCAACTTTAGGGTGATTCTAAACTGATTAATGAGTCAGGGTAAAGCTTCTTATATCCGGATTCATTCAGGTTTGATTGGAAACTTGAAGAAACTGCCATATCTACAAACAAGGTAAACTGGAATCATTTGGATCCAAAGTGGGATAACTTCTTAATCCTAGCTCCTCTGATATTGATTCAACTTAAGGATGATTCTAAACTGATTAATGAGTCAGGATAAAGCTTCTTATATCCTGATTCATTCAGGTTTGATTAGAATCTTGAAGAAACTGCCATATCTACAAACATGGTAAACTGGAATCACTAGGGTCCAAAGTGGGATAACTTCTTAATCCTAGCTCCTATGATATTAATTCAACTTCAGGGTGATTCTAAACTGATTAATGAGTCAGGATAAAGCTTCTTATATCCGGATTCTTTCAGGTTTATAAGAATCTTGAAGAAACTGCCATATCTACAAACAGGGTAAACTGGAATCACTAAGGTCCAAAGTGGGATAACTTCTTAATCCTAGCTCCTATGATATTGATTCAACTTCACAGGGTGATTCTAAACTGATTAATAAGTCAGGATAAAGCTTCTTATATCTGGATTCATTCAGGTTTGATTTAAATCATGAAGAAACTGCCATATCTACAAACAGGGTAAACTGGAATCATTTGGGTCCAAAGTGGGATAACTTCTTAATCCTAGCTCCTATGATATTGATTCAACCTCAGGGTGATTCTAAACTGATTAATGAGTCAGGATAATGCTTCTTATATCCGGATTCATTCAGGTTTGATTGGAAACTTGAAGAAACTGTCATATCTACAAAAAAGGTAAACTGGAATCATTTGGGTCCAAAGTTGGATAACTTCTTAATCCTAGCTCCTATGATATTGATTCAACTTCAGGGTGATTCTAAACTGATTAATGAGTCAGGATAAAGCTTCTTATATCCTGATTCATTCAGGTTTGATTAGAATCATGAAAAAACTGCCATATCTGCAAACAGGGTAAACTGGAATCACTAGGGTCCAAAGTGGGATAACTTCTTAATCCTAGCTCCTATGATATTAATTCAACTTCAGGGTGATTCTAAACTGATTAATGTGTCAGGATTAAGCTTCTTATATCCGGATTCTTTCAGGTTTATAAGAATCTTGAAGAAACTGCCATATCTACAAACAGGGTAAACTGGAATCACTAAGGTCCAAAGTGGGATAACTTCTTAATCCTAGCTCCTACGATATTGATTCAACTTCAAGGTGGTTCTAAACTGATTAATAAGTCAGGATAAAGCTTCTTATATCTGGATTCATTCAGGTTTGATTTAAATCATGAAGAAACTGCCATATCTACAAACAGGGTAAACTGGAATCATTTGGGTCCAAAGTGGGATAACTTCTTAATCCTAGCTCCTATGATATTGATTCAACTTCAGGGTGATTCTAAACTGATTATTGAGTCAGGATAAAGCTCCTTATATCCGGATTCAATCAGGTTTGATTGGAAACTTGAAGAAACTGCCATATCTACAAACAAGGTAAACTGGAATCATTTGGATCCAAAGTGGGATAACTTCTTAATCCTAGCTCCTCTGATATTGATTCAACTTAAGGATGATTCTAAACTGATTAATGAGTCAGGATAAAGCTTCTTATATCATGATTCATTCAGGATTGATTAGAATCTTGAAGAAACTGTCATATCTACAAACAGGGTAAACTGGAATCACTAGGGTCCAAAGTGGGATAACTTCTTAATCTTAGCTCCTATGATATTAATTCAACTTCAGGGTGATTCTAAACTGATTAATGAGTCAGGATAAAGCTTCTTATATCCGGATTCTTTCAGGTTTGATTAGAAACTTGAAGAAACTGCCATATCTACAAACAGGGTAAACTGGAATCACTTGGGTCCAAAGTGGGATAACTTCTTAATCCTAGCTCCTATGATATTGATTAAATTTCAGGGTGATTCTAAACTGATTAATGAGTCAGGATAAATCTTCTTATATCCGGATTCATTCAGGTTTTATAAGAATCTTGAAGAAACTGCCATATCTACAAACAGGGTAAACTGGAATCATTTGGGTCCAAAGTGGGATAACTTTTTAATCCTAGATCCTATGATATTTATTCAACTTCAGGGTGATTATAAACTAATAATTGAGTCAGGGTAAAGCTTCTTATATCCGAATTCATTCAGATTTGATTAGAAACTTGAAGAAACTGCCATATCTACGAAAGGGTAAACTGGAAGCACTTTGGTCCAAAGTGGGATAACTTCTTAATCCTAGCTCCTATGATATTGATTCAACTTCAGGGTGATTCTAAACTGATTAATGAGTCATGATAAAGCTTCTTATATCCGGATTCATTCAGGTTTGATTGGAAACTTGAAGAAACTGCCATATCTACAAACAAGGTAAACTGGAATCATTTAGGTCCAATGTGGGATAACTTCTTAATCCTAGCTCCTATGATATTGATTCAACTTTAGGGTGATTCTAAACTGATTAATGAGTCAGGGTAAAGCTTCTTATATCCGGATTCATTCAGGTTTGATTGGAAACTTGAAGAAACTGCCATATCTACAAACAAGGTAAACTGGAATCATTTGGATCCAAAGTGGGATAACTTCTTAATCCTAGCTCCTCTGATATTGATTCAACTTAAGGATGATTCTAAACTGATTAATGAGTCAGGATAAAGCTTCTTATATCCTGATTCATTCAGGTTTGATTAGAATCTTGAAGAAACTGCCATATCTACAAACATGGTAAACTGGAATCACTAGGGTCCAAAGTGGGATAACTTCTTAATCCTAGCTCCTATGATATTAATTCAACTTCAGGGTGATTCTAAACTGATTAATGAGTCAGGATAAAGCTTCTTATATCCGGATTCTTTCAGGTTTATAAGAATCTTGAAGAAACTGCCATATCTACAAACAGGGTAAACTGGAATCACTAAGGTCCAAAGTGGGATAACTTCTTAATCCTAGCTCCTATGATATTGATTCAACTTCACAGGGTGATTCTAAACTGATTAATAAGTCAGGATAAAGCTTCTTATATCTGGATTCATTCAGGTTTGATTTAAATCATGAAGAAACTGCCATATCTACAAACAGGGTAAACTGGAATCATTTGGGTCCAAAGTGGGATAACTTCTTAATCCTAGCTCCTATGATATTGATTCAACCTCAGGGTGATTCTAAACTGATTAATGAGTCAGGATAATGCTTCTTATATCCGGATTCATTCAGGTTTGATTGGAAACTTGAAGAAACTGTCATATCTACAAAAAAGGTAAACTGGAATCATTTGGGTCCAAAGTTGGATAACTTCTTAATCCTAGCTCCTATGATATTGATTCAACTTCAGGGTGATTCTAAACTGATTAATGAGTCAGGATAAAGCTTCTTATATCCTGATTCATTCAGGTTTGATTAGAATCATGAAAAAACTGCCATATCTGCAAACAGGGTAAACTGGAATCACTAGGGTCCAAAGTGGGATAACTTCTTAATCCTAGCTCCTATGATATTAATTCAACTTCAGGGTGATTCTAAACTGATTAATGTTTCAGGATAAAGCTTCTTATATCCGGATTCTTTCAGGTTTATAAGAATCTTGAAGAAACTACCATATCTACAAACAGGGTAAACTGGAATCACTAAGGTCCAAAGTGGGATAACTTCTTAATCCTAGCTCCTATGATATTGATTCAACTTCAGGGTGGTTCTAAACTGATTAGTAAGTCAGGATAAAGCTTCTTATATCCGGATTCATTCAGTTTTGATTTAAATCTTGAAGAAACTGCCATATCTACAAACAGGGTAAACTGGAATCATTTGGGTCCAAAGTGGGATAACTTCTTAATCCTAGCTCCTATGATATTGATTCAACTTCAGGGTGATTTTAAACTGATTAATGAGTCAGGATAATGCTTCTTATATCCAGATTCCTTCAGGTTTGATTGGAAACTTGAAGAAACTGCCATATCTACAAACAAGGTAAACTGGAATCATTTGGGTCCAAAGTGGGATAACTTCTTAATCCTAGCTCCTATGATATTGATTCAACTTCAGGGTGATTCTAAACTGATTATTGAGTCAGGATAAAGCTCCTTATATCCGGATTCATTCAGGTTTGATTGGAAACTTGAAGAAACTGCCATATCTACAAACAAGGTAAACTGGAATCATTTGGATCCAAAGTGGGATAAGTTCTTAATCCTAGCTCCTCTGATATTGATTAAACTTAAGGATGATTCTAAACTGATTAATGAGTCAGGATAAAGCTTCTTATATCCTGATTCATTCAGGTTTGATTAGAATCTTGAAGAAACTGCCATATCTACAAACAGGGTAAACTGGAATCACTAGGGTCCATAGTTGGATAACTTCTTAATCCTAGCTCCTATGATATTAATTCAACTTCAGGGTGATTCTAAACTGATTAATGAGTCAGGTTAAAGCTTCTTATATCCGGATTCTTTCAGGTTTATAAGAATCTTGAAGAAACTGCCATATCTACAAACAGGGTAAACTGGAATCACTAAGGTCCAGAGTGGGATAACTTCTTAATCCTAGCTCCTATGATATTGATTCAACTTCAGGGTGATTCTAAACTGATTAATAAGTCAGGATAAAGCTTCTTATATCCGGATTCATTCAGGTTTGATTTAAATCATGAAAAAACTGCCATATCTACAAACAGGGTAAACTGGAATCATTTGGGTCCAAAGTGGGATAACTTCTTAATCCTAGCTCCTATGATATTGATTCAACTTCAAGGTGATTCTAAACTGATTAATGAGTCAGGATAATGCTTCTTATATCCGGATTCATTCAGGTTTGATTGGAAACTTGAAGAAACTGCCATATCTACAAACAAGATAAACTGGAATCATTTGGGTCCAAAGTGGGATAACTTCTTAATCCTAGCTCCTATTATATTGATTCAACTTCAGGGTGATTCTAAACTGATTATTGAGTCAGGATAAAGCTCCTTATATCCGGATTCATTCAGGTTTGATTGGAAACTTGAAGAAACTGCCATATCTACAAACAAGGTAAACTGGAATCATTTGGGTCCAAAGTGGGATAACTTCTTAATCCTAGCTCCTATGATATTGATTCAACTTCAGGGTGATTCTAAACTGATTAATGAGTCAGGATAAAGCTTCTTATATCATGATTCATTCAGGATTTGATACAAGCCTAGGCTGACAAAGGCTGTATGTTCCAAGTAAGAGAGAAGGAGCCGATCTAAATCAAGAGGTGGTTCAGTGGGATTGATCTAATCAACCCAAAGAATCCGAGAGAGAGTAACTGGATGGATTGAAGTGCACCACACGAGATATGAAAGGCTCGTGATACAACACAAGGGATCTCAAGGCCGTGGAGGTGCTGGTCTCACAAGGCAAAGAGATGGAGGCGAGTCTGCTAGAGAGAACTCTTAGGGTTTTCTTTGAAAGAAAGTTTATGATTATTCAAGTCTAACTTCTCAAATGAGTTTCACAAACAATATAAAAACTAAGGAACATGCTCCTTGTCTACAGAAATGAAATAAACTTAAAATAGAACATGGTTCAAATAAGGAAACAAAGAAGAAAGATTTCTTCTTAGTCTTGGACCGAGAATGCACTTAGGTGATGTGTTAAGCTAGCTGTGGCC
>JABCMI010000368.1:0-24435 GCA_026261945.1 Hirschfeldia incana
GAGCTAGGATTAAGAAGTTATCCCACTTTGGACCCTAATGATTCCAGTTTACCCGGTTTGTAGATATGGCAGTTTCATCAAGCTTCTTATCAAACCTGAATGTATCCGGATATAAGAAGCTTTATCCTGACTCATTAATCAGTTTAGAATCACCCTGAAGTTGAATCAATATCATAGGAGCTAGGATTAAGAAGTTATCCCACTTTGGACCCAAATGATTCTAGTTTACCCTGTTTGTAGATATGGCAGTTTCTTCAAGTTTCTGATCAAACCTGAATGTATCCGGATATAAGAAGATTCATCCTGACTCATTAATCAGTTTAGAATCACCCTGAAGTTGAATCAATATCATAGGAGCTAGGATTAAGAAGTTATCCCACTTTGGACCCAAATGATTCCAGTTTACCTCGGTTTGTAGATATGGCAGTTTCTTCAAGCTTCTGATCAAACCTGAATGTATCCGGATATAAGAAGCTTTATCCTGACTCAATAATCTGTATAGAATCACCCTGAAGTTGAATAAATATCATAGGAGCTAGGATTAAGAAGTTATCCCACTTTGGACTCCAAATGATTCCAGTTTACCCTGTTTGTAGATATGGCAGTTTCTTCAAGTTTCTGATCAAACCTGAATGAATCCGGATATAAGAAGCTTTATCCTGACTCATTAATCAGTTTAGAATCACCCTGAAGTTGAATCAATATCATAGGAGCTAGGATTAAGAAGTTATCCCACTTTGGACCCAAATGATTCCAGTTTACCCGGTTTGTAGATATGGCAGTTTCTTCAAGCTTCTGATCAAACCTGAATGTATCCGGATATAAGAAGCTTTATCCTGACTCATTAATCAGTTTAGAATCACCCTGAAGTTGAATCAATATCATAGGAGCTAGGATTAAGAAGTTATCCCACTTTGGACCCAAATGATTCCAGTTTACCCTGTTTGTAGATATGGCAGTTTCTTCAAGTTTCTGATCAAACCTGAATGAATCCGGATATAAGAAGCTTTATCCTGACTCATTAATCAGTTTAGAATCACCCTGAAGTTGAATCAATATCATAGGAGCTAGGATTAAGAAGTTATCCCACTTTGGACCCAAATGATTCCAGTTTACCCTGTTTGTAGATATGGCAGTTTCTTCAAGTTTCTGATCAAACCTGAATGTATCCGGATATAAGAAGCTTTATCCTGACTCATTAATCAGTTTAGAATCACCCTGAAGTTGAATCAATATCATAGGAGCTAGGATTAAGAAGTTATCCCACTTTGGACCCAAATGATTCCAGTTTACCCGGTTTGTAGATATGGCAGTTTCTTCAAGCTTCTAATCAAACCTGAATGTATCCGGATATAAGAAGCTTTATCCTGACTCATTAATCAGTTTAGAATCACCCTGAAGTTGAATCAATATCATAGGAGCTAGGATTAAGAAGTTATCCCACTTTGGACCCAAATGATTCCAGTTTACCCTGTTTGTAGATATGGCAGTTTCTTCAAGTTTCTGATCAAACCTGAATGAATCCGGATATAAGAAGCTTTATCCTGACTCATTAATCAGTATAGAATCACCCTGAAGTTGAATCAATATCATAGGAGCTAGGATTAAGAAGTTATCCCACTTTGGACCCAAATGATTCCAGTTTACCCTGTTTGTAGATATGGCAGTTTCTTCAAGTTTCTGATCAAACCTGAATGAATCCGGATATAAGAAGCTTTATCCTGACTCATTAATCAGTTTAGAATCACCCTGAAGTTGAATCAATATCATAGGAGCTAGGATTAAGAAGTTATCCCACTTTGGACCCTAATGATTCCAGTTTACCCTGTTTGTAGATATGGCAGTTTCTTCAAGTTTCTGATCAAACCTGAATGTAATCCGGATATAAGAAGCTTTATCCTGACTCATTAATCAGTTTAGAATCACCCTGAAGTTGAATCAATATCATAGGAGCTAGGATTAAGAAGTTATCCCACTTTGGACCCAAATGATTCTAGTTTACCCTGTTTGTAGATATGGCAGTTTCTTCAAGTTTCTGATCAAACCTGAATGTAATCCGGATATAAGAAGCTTATCCTGACTCATTAATCAGTTTAGAATCACCCTGAAGTTGAATCAATATCATAGGAGCTAGGATTAAGAAGTTATCCCACTTTGGACCCAAATGATTCCAGTTTACCCGGTTTGTAGATATGGCAGTTTCTTCAAGCTTCTGATCAAACCTGAATGAATCCGGATATAAGAAGCTTTATCCTGACTCATTAATCAGTTTAGAATCACCCTGAAGTTGAATCAATATCATAGGAGCTAGGATTAAGAAGTTATCCCACTTTGGACCCAAATGATTCCAGTTTACCCTGTTTGTAGATATGGCAGTTTCTTCAAGTTTCTGATCAAACCTGAATGAATCCGGATATAAGAAGCTTTATCCTGACTCATTAATCAGTATAGAATCACCCTGAAGTTGAATCAATATCATAGGAGCTAGGATTAAGAAGTTATCCCACTTTGGACCCAAATGATTCCAGTTTACCCTGTTTGTAGATATGGCAGTTTCTTCAAGTTTCTGATCAAACCATGAATGAATCCGGATATAAGAAGCTTTATCCTGACTCATTAATCAGTTTAGAATCACCCTGAAGTTGAATCAATATCATAGGAGCTAGGATTAAGAAGTTATCCCACTTTGGACCCTAATGATTCCAGTTTACCCGGTTTGTAGATATGGCAGTTTCTTCAAGTTTCTGATCAAACCTGAATGTATCCGGATATAAGAAGCTTTATCCTGACTCATTAATCAGTTTAGAATCACCCTGAAGTTGAATCAATATCATAGGAGCTAGGATTAAGAAGTTATCCCACTTTGGACCCAAATGATTCCAGTTTACCCTGTTTGTAGATATGGCAGTTTCTTCAAGTTTCTGATCAAACCTGAATGAATCCGGATATAATGAAGCTTTATCCTGACTCATTAATCAGTATAGAATCACCCTGAAGTTGAATCAATATCATAGGAGCTAGGATTAAGAAGTTATCCCACTTTGGACCCAAATGATTCCAGTTTACCCTGTTTGTAGATATGGCAGTTTCTTCAAGTTTCTGATCAAACCTGAATGTATCCGGATATAAGAAGCTTTATCCTGACTCATTAATCAGTTTAGAATCACCCTGAAGTTGAATCAATATCATAGGAGCTAGGATTAAGAAGTTATCCCACTTTGGACCCAAATGATTCCAGTTTACCCTGTTTGTAGATATGGCAGTTTCTTCAAGTTTCTGATCAAACCTGAATGTAATCCGGATATAAGAAGCTTTATCCTGACTCATTAATCAGTTTAGAATCACCCTGAAGTTGAATCAATATCATAGGAGCTAGGATTAAGAAGTTATCCCACTTTGGACCCAAATGATTCCAGTTTACCCTGTTTGTAGATATGGCAGTTTCTTCAAGTTTCTGATCAAACCTGAATGTAATCCGGATATAGAAGCTTCATCCTGACTCATTAATCAGTTTAGAATCACCCTGAAGTTGAATCAATATCATAGGAGCTAGGATTAAGAAGTTATCCCACTTTGGACCCAAATGATTCCAGTTTACCCTGTTTGTAGATATGGCAGTTTCTTCAAGTTTCTGATCAAACCTGAATGAATCCGGATATAAGAAGCTTTATCCTGACTCATTAATCAGTATAGAATCACCCTGAAGTTGAATCAATATCATAGGAGCTAGGATTAAGAAGTTATCCCACTTTGGACCCAAATGATTCCAGTTTACCCTGTTTGTAGATATGGCAGTTTCTTCAAGTTTCTGATCAAACCTGAATGAATCCGGATATAAGAAGCTTTATCCTGACTCATTAATCAGTTTAGAATCACCCTGAAGTTGAATCAATATCATAGGAGCTAGGATTAAGAAGTTATCCCACTTTGGACCCAAATGATTCCAGTTTACCCGGTTTGTAGATATGGCAGTTTCTTCAAGCTTCTGATCAAACCTGAATGTAATCCGGATATAAGAAGCTTTATCCTGACTCATTAATCAGTTTAGAATCACCCTGAAGTTGAATCAATATCATAGGAGCTAGGATTAAGAAGTTATCCCACTTTGGACCCAAATGATTCCAGTTTACCCTGTTTGTAGATATGGCAGTTTCTTCAAGTTTCTGATCAAACCTGAATGAATCCGGATATAAGAAGCTTTATCCTGACTCATTAATCAGTTTAGAATCACCCTGAAGTTGAATCAATATCATAGGAGCTAGGATTAAGAAGTTATCCCACTTTGGACCCAAATGATTCCAGTTTACCCGGTTTGTAGATATGGCAGTTTCTTCAAGCTTCTAATGAAACCTGAATGTATCCGGATATAAGAAGCTTTATCCTGACTCATTAATCAGTTTAGAATCACCCTGAAGTTGAATCAATATCATAGGAGCTAGTATTAAGAAGTTATCCCACTTTGGACCCAATGTGATTCCAGTTTACCCGGTTTGTAGATATGGCAATTTCTTCAAGATTCTAATCAAACCTGAATGAATCCGGATATAAGAAGCTTTATCCTGACTCATTAATCAGTATAGAATCACCCTGAAGTTGAATCAATATCATAGGAGCTAGGATTAAGAAGTTATCCCACTTTGGACCCAAATGATTCCAGTTTACCCTGTTTGTAGATATGGCAGTTTCTTCAAGTTTCTGATCAAACCTGAATGAATCCGGATATAAGAAGCTTTATCCTGACTCATTAATCAGTATAGAATCACCCTGAAGTTGAATCAATATCATAGGAGCTAGGATTAAGAAGTTATCCCACTTTGGACCCAAATGATTCCAGTTTACCCTGTTTGTAGATATGGCAGTTTCTTCAAGTTTCTGATCAAACCTGAATGAATCCGGATACAAGAAGCTCTATCCTGACTCATTAATCAGTTTAGAATCACCCTGAAGTTGAATCAATATCATAGGAGCTAGGATTAAGAAGTTATCCCACTTTGGACCCAAATGATTCCAGTTTACCCTGTTTGTAGATATGGCAGTTTCTTCAAGCTTCTAATGAAACCTGAATGTATCCGGATATAAGAAGCTTTATCCTGACTCATTAATCAGTTTAGAATCACCCTGAAGTTGAATAAATATCATAGGAGCTAGTATTACGAAGTTATCCCACTTTGGACCCAATGTGATTCCAGTTTTCCCCGTTTGTAGATATGGCAGTTTCTTCAAGTTTCTGATCAAACCTGAATGAATCCTGATATAAGAAACTTTATCCTGACTCTTTAATCAGTATAGAATCACCCTGAAGTTGAATCAATATCATAGGAGCTAGGATTAAGAAGTTATCCCACTTTGGACCCAAATGATTCCAGTTTACCCTGTTTGTAGATATGATGGCAGTTTCTTCAAGTTTCTGATCAAACCTGAATGAATCCGTGTTAAGATGTAGTCAGGAATAAGAGTAGAAGTGTTGTGGTATGAAGGGAAAGGAAGGAAATGGAGTTTAAGGAATGTTGGGTCGAGTGGTACGGACTGGAACTGTACGGACTGGTACGGACGAGCGGTACGGACCAGTACGGACCAGTACGGACATGCCTCGACCAACATAACTTTAAATGATCTTTGGTGACATTTTGGGATGTGCAAAGTCTGGGCATAAGTGTACGGTCAGGTTAAGTCCGTACAGGAGGAGTTACCGTGGTTACTAAGGTAACTGGTCAAGGAAACACTTATGCGGTCCGAGAGGCTTACCGGAGAGTATCTGATGCACCAAGAGGGTTTCAATAGTGTTGTGACCGTTTGTGGATAAGGGGAGCGCGTCTCACTTACAGCCAAAGCCAGGCTGGAAAGGAGACAAGCGTGTAAGCCATCTGATCCGTCCGTTACATGATGGCGCCTCATCCGGTTCAAGCCTCACACACTTTTCAAATAGTTTCTTCCTGTTGTAAACCCTTATGTCGCCTCCCTTATATACTTTGTAACACTCCACTTTATGAATTAAGCAAGCAGTCTTTGAGTCTTTCTCTCTTTACGTTTTCTTAGTCTTTAAAACTTATAATCTCTTCAATCTTGTTACCAATCTTACAAATCTCTTCTTAATCTATCTAAACACTCATAATATTACAAAAATATCATGGTATCAGAGCCAGGTTAGGCGCTTTGAGTGTTTTTCATTTCACTTTAAAGATTCAAAGTTTGAATCTTTGAAGAACTCTTGTTCCGGGTTACTTAAAGAACCATCTGTCCGAGCTCAGTGTGTTCTTGGTGTGGATCGTGTGTTCGTGTATCTGTTCGTGGTTTATCTTTGGAGATTCAAAGATCAAACCTTTGAGGAGCTACTGGAAGATCCGTACTGTCCGAGCTCAGTGTGGTGGTGTCTTGTTTGTTCTTTGTGGAGGAAGCCGTTTCAAGTCATTTCCGAGTTGAAAGTTTGTATCTTTGAAGGAGATTCAAACTCTTTGGTGGTTCTCAAGTCTGGTTCGTGATAAAGCTTGTGTCTTTGAAGAGATCCAAGCTTGGTGTTGAGTTATCAGTAGTGTACAAGTGGAAAGCTTGTATCTTTGATAAAGATCTAAGCGTGTGTGGTGTAGTTTGTGGAAGATTACATCAAAGGTGGTGTCTTTGATTTGAAAGGTTGAGTCTTGAGTAAGAGGAAACAAGTTCAAACAAAGATGGAAGGGAATCATGGTCACATGAAGGTTGCGGTTGTGTTCAAGGGAACCAACTACTTGGTTTGGTCACGGATGGTGAGAACAGCCGTGGGAAGCAAGAAAGGGCTTTGGAAGCATATCACTCCGGGGATACCTCCAAAGCAGATGATTACTCAGGAGGAAGATAAGGATGATGACTCATCCGAGGAGGATCCAATGGAGAAATGGCAACAAGAAGACATGTTGGTGATGACAGTCTTACACGCCTCATTGGAACCGGCTATACTGGATGCATACAGCTACTGTGAGTCTGCAAAGGAGCTATGGGATACCTTAAAGAAGGTGTATGGGAACACCTCCAATCTCAGCCGGGTCTTTGAAGTTAAACAAGCAATCAATACGCTTGTTCAGGAGGATACCGAGTTCACTAAGCACTTGGGGAGGTTCAGATCACTCTGGTCTGAACTGGAGATGCTTAGGCCGAGTACCACTGATGCTGGAGAGTTAAACAAGAGGAGAGAACAAGATAAGGTGTTTGGCTTGCTGTTAACTCTCAATCCGGCTTACAATGGTCTCATCATGAAGCTGTTGAGGGAAGATGATCTACCAGACCTAGAGGAAGTGTGTTCACGGATTCAAAAGGAGCAGGGTTCAATTGGTTTGTTTGGGAAGAAGGGAGATCTTTCACTTGCCAACCACGCTACCCAAGAGCAAGGAGAAGTACCACAGGCTAACAAGGCAGCTCAAGGGAAGTATGAGGGGAGGTTCACTGGTAACTGTGATCATTGTAAGAAGCAAGGCCACAAGAAGAGCCAGTGTTGGCTCCTCCACCCTCACTTGAAGCCGGCAAAGTTCTTAAAGGATAAGGAAGCTAAGGCACACTACACGGAGGGATCATCAAGCAAGGCGGGTACCAGCAAGGGTCAGGACACAAGTGAGCGTGATTCTGGTGATGGGAAGTCATTGGTGGCTTACACTGGTCCATCTACGTCCCGAGGCAACTCTGATCAAGAATACATCAAGAGATCCGACCTGGATGCCCTCATCAAAATGTTCAAGGAGAACGGTAACATCTTTGGTTATTCCTTTGGGGCTAGAGTATCAAATGGGTTTAGTAACATTGATCATGAACTGATAACTGGTAGCTTAAGTGAATCATATAGCCATTCTGGTATTGCTAGTCTTGCTGAAACTGATTATACATTTAAGCCGTCTAGTATTCTTGCTCATCTTGCTAGCTCTCATGCATCTCGGCCATTGATAATTGATTCTGGTGCATCTCATCACATGATTAGTGATACTAGATTAATTAAAAACATACTTCCAGCTAAGGGTAATGTCATGATTGCTAATGGAGATAGGATTCCTATTAGAGGTATAGGAAGTCTTAAACTGTTTGGAAATGAATCAAAAGCGTTTTATATGCCTGAATTTACTTCCAATTTATTATCTGTTAAGAAATGTGCTACTGATCTCCAATGCAATGTGATATTTAGTCCTACTGATGTGAAGTTTCAGGATATTAAAAGCAGCAAGATGATTGGAAAAGGAGTGACTAAAGGAGAATTATATTTACTTGAAGATCTTGCTCCTGTTTCGGATTTTAGCTGCTCATTTACTACTGTTTCTGATTCTAGTCTTAATAAGAATGCATTGTGGCATGCTAGACTAGGACACCCTCATAATAAGGCTTTTAAACTGATGTTGCCAGGTGTTAATTTTGAGAACCATGATTGTGAAGCTTGTATTTTAGGCAAGCATTGTAAAACTGTTTTTCCAAGATCTACTACGGTTTATGATAATTGCTTTGATCTTATTCATTCTGATGTGTGGACTGCACCTTGTTTATCTAGGGAAAATCAGAAATATTATGTCACATTCATTGATGAAAAATCTAAATACACCTGGTTAACTTTAATTCCAACCAAAGATAGGGTACTTGATGCATTTAAAAATTTTCAATCCTATGTAACTAACCAATATCATGCCAAGATTAAGATTTTCAGGTCTGATAATGGAGGAGAGTACACTGGACATGCATTCAAGCAACACCTATCTCAACATGGGATCTTGCATCAAACGAGCTGCCCTTATACTCCTCAGCAAAATGGCGTGGCAGAGAGGAAGAACAGGCATCTCATGGAAGTGGCAAGAACTATGATGCTACACTCTCAGGTACCTAAGAGGTTCTGGTCTGATGCTGTGGTTACTGCGTGCTACTTGATCAACAGGACTCCGACTCTGGTTCTACAAGGAAAGTCTCCATTTGAGGTTCTGAACCAGTACAAGCCGACAGTTGAGCATATGAGAGTGTTTGGTTGTTTGTGTTATGTGATGGTACCCGGGGAGATGAGGAATAAGCTTGAACCAAGGAGTGGTAAAGCTATGTTCATTGGCTACTCAACTACACAGAAGGGTTACAAATGTTATGATCCTAACACCAGGAGGGTGTTAGTATCAAGGGAAGTGAAGTTTATAGAGGAAAGAGGGTATTATGAGGAAAAGAATCAAGAGGAGCTTAAAGATCTTGCCTCAGATAGAGCCTCTACCTTACGTATGATACTTGAAGGTCTTGGAATCAATGTGTCCCAGGATTCGAACTCTGGAAGATCAAAGCCGGTACCAGCAAGAGAAGCTAATGATCATCCGGAACAACACTCTCCCCACCATGATCCTGAGGGGGGCAGTGAATCAAGAGCTCAAGACGGGTCTAATGGTGAAGAGAGCTCTGATATTCTTCATGATCAAGGTGTGGAATCTAGAAATGAAGAAAGTGGAGAGGAACAACAAAGAGAAGCTACGGGTGAAGCTACGGGTGAAGCTACGGGTGATGAGACTCCAGCTCCGGTTGCTCCACCTTTGAGGAGAAGTGAAAGGATTAGAAAAGACCCATCTAACTGGGTAAACACCAGGGTATACTACAATGCTCAAGCGGTTGAGCATCCATCTCAGGCAGTTTGTTCATTTGCCGAGTTTCCAGAAGATCATTGTTGTTTCATGACAAGCTTGGATGCTAGTTATGTGCCAAGGAGCTATGAAGAAGCTGTTTTGATACAAGAGTGGAGAGATTCAGTGAAGGCAGAGGCAGATGCTATGATCAAGAACGACACTTGGTATGAAAGTGCATTGCCAAAGGGAAAGAGAGCGGTTTCAAGCAGATGGATATTCACCATTAAGTACAATGCTGATGGTACCATAGACAGGAGGAAGACGAGGCTTGTAGCAAGGGGATTCACTCAAACATATGGGGAGGATTACATTGATACTTTTGCACCTGTGGCCAAGCTTCATACCATAAGGATTGTATTATCCCTGGCTGTGAATCTTGGTTGGGATCTTTGGCAAATGGATGTGAAGAATGCTTTCTTGCAAGGAGAATTAGAAGATGAAGTATACATGCTTCCACCTCCTGGTCTTGAACACTTGGTAAAGAAAGGGAATGTGCTGAGACTTAAGAAGGCAATCTATGGGTTGAAGCAGTCTCCAAGGGCGTGGTACCACAAGCTTAGTACTACACTGAATGGAAGAGGATTCATCAAATCAGAGTTGGATCACACGCTATTTACTCTTGTGACATCTAGAGGGATTGTGGCATTACTGGTGTACGTGGATGACATTATTATCACAGGAAGTGATAAGGGAGAGATCAAAGCTACCAAGGAGTTTCTGAAATCAGTATTTGAGATTAAAGACTTGGGAGAGATGAAGTACTTCCTTGGAATTGAATTGTGCAGATCTAAAGAGGGTTTGTTTATCTCTCAAAGGAAGTACATTCTGGATTTGCTAAAGGAATCAGGAGCTTATGGAGGAAAGACAGCTAAGATGCCTATGGAAGATGGGTATAAAGTTCCACGTGAGGGGGAGATTGAAGATAGTAAGGTGTTCCATGATCCTAAGCTATATAGGAAGCTTGTGGGGAAGCTCATCTATCTAACAATCACTCGGCCAGATATCTGCTTTGCTGTGAACCAAGTTAGTCAGCACATGCAAGCACCTAAGGAGCACCACTGGAGGATGGTTGAGAGGTTACTGATGTACTTGAATGGGACGCCTAATCAAGGAATATGGATGGGTTGTAATGGAAGCAGTGAAGTTGTGGGGTATTGTGATGCAGATTGGGCTGGTGACAGAGCTGATAGGAGATCTACAACTGGGTATTGCACGTTTATAGGTGGGAATCTAGTTACATGGAAGAGTAAGAAGCAAAAGGTAGTATCATGCTCTAGTGCTGAGGCTGAGTACAGAGCAATGTTAAAGCTCACCAACGAGTTGGTATGGATCAAAGGGATCTTGAAACATTTGGAGATTATCCAAGCAACACCAATGACCATGCATTGTGATAATCAAGCGGCCATTCACATTGCTTCCAACTCAGTGTTCCATGAAAGAACCAAGCATATAGAAGTTGATTGTCATAAGGTGAGGCAGATGATAGTGCTTGGGGTGATTCTACCATGCTATACAAGGAGTGAAGATCAGTTGGCAGATGTGTTCACTAAGGCGGCTAGGCAAAAGACAATGGAATCCATTCATGTAAGATTGGGTCTCATTGATCTTGTGCCTAAGGACTAGTCTATATACTCTCCTGATCATGTGAGCTCTACTCTTTCCTCATTAAGGTTTTGTCCCATTGGGTTTTCTTTAATGAGGTTTTAATGAGGGAGCTCTCATGGTCCTTCCAAGCTTGACTTGTTCCACATGGTCAAGCTTGAGGGGGAGTGTTAAGATGTAGTCAGGAATAAGAGTAGAAGTGTTGTGGTATGAAGGGAAAGGAAGGAAATGGAGTTTAAGGAATGTTGGGTCGAGTGGTACGGACTGGAACTGTACGGACTGGTACGGACGAGCGGTACGGACCAGTACGGACCAGTACGGACATGCCTCGACCAACATAACTTTAAATGATCTTTGGTGACATTTTGGGATGTGCAAAGTCTGGGCATAAGTGTACGGTCAGGTTAAGTCCGTACAGGAGGAGTTACCGTGGTTACTAAGGTAACTGGTCAAGGAAACACTTATGCGGTCCGAGAGGCTTACCGGAGAGTATCTGATGCACCAAGAGGGTTTCAATAGTGTTGTGACCGTTTGTGGATAAGGGGAGCGCGTCTCACTTACAGCCAAAGCCAGGCTGGAAAGGAGACAAGCGTGTAAGCCATCTGATCCGTCCGTTACATGATGGCGCCTCATCCGGTTCAAGCCTCACACACTTTTCAAATAGTTTCTTCCTGTTGTAAACCCTTATGTCGCCTCCCTTATATACTTTGTAACACTCCACTTTATGAATTAAGCAAGCAGTCTTTGAGTCTTTCTCTCTTTACGTTTTCTTAGTCTTTAAAACTTATAATCTCTTCAATCTTGTTACCAATCTTACAAATCTCTTCTTAATCTATCTAAACACTCATAATATTACAAAAATATCAATCCGGATATAAGAAGCTTTATCCTGACTCATTAATCAGTATAGAATCACCCTGAAGTTGAATCAATATCATAGGAACTAGGATTAAGAAGTTATTCCACATTGGACCCAAATGATTCCAGTTTACCCTGTTTGTAGATATGGCAGTTTCTTCAAGTTTCTGATCAAACCTGAATGAATCCGGATACAAGAAGCTCTATCCTGACTCATTAATCAGTTTAGAATCACCCTGAAGTTGAATCAATATCATAGGAGCTAGGATTAAGAAGTTATCCCACTTTGGACCCAAATGATTCCAGTTTACCCTGTTTGTAGATATGGCAGTTTCTTCAAGTTTCTGATCAAACCTGAATGAATCCGGATATAAGAAGCTCTATCCTGACTCAGTAATCAGTATAGAATCACCCTGAAGTTGAATCAATATCATAGGAGCTAGGATTAAGAAGTTATCCCACTTTGGACCCAAATGATTCCAGTTTACCATGTTTGTAGATATGGCAGTTTCTTCAAGTTTCTGATCAAACCTGCAATGAATCCAGGATATAAGAAGCTTTATTCCTGACTCATTAATCAGTATAGAATCACCCTGAAGTTGAATCAATATCATAGGAGCTAGGATTAAGAAGGTATCCCAGTTTGGACCCAAATGATTCCAGTTTACCCTGTTTGTAGATATGGCAGTTTCTTCAAGCTTCTGATCAAACCTGAATGAATCCGGATATAAGAAGCTTTATCCTGACTCATTAATCAGTTTAGAATCACCCTGAAGTTGAATCAATATCATAGGAGCTAGGATTAAGAAGTTATCCCACTTTGGATCCAAATGATTCCAGTTTACCCTATTTGTAGATATGGCAGTTTCTTCAAGTTTCTGATCAAACCTGAATGAATCCGGATATAAGAAGATTTATCCTGACTCATTAATCAGTTTAGAATCACCCTGAAGTTGAATCAATATCATAGGAGCTAGGATTAAGAAGTTATCCCACTTTGGACCCAAATGATTCCAGTTTACCCTGTTTGTAGATATGGCAGTTTCTTCAAGTTTCTGATCAAACCTGAATGAATCCGGATATAAGAAGCTTTATCCTGACTCATTAATCAGTATAGAATCACCCTGAAGTTGAATCAATATAATAGGAGCTAGGATTAAGAAGTTATCCCACTTTGGACCCAAATGATTCCAGTTTACCCTGTTTGTAGATATGGCAGTTTCTTCAAGTTTCTGATCAAACCTGAATGAATCCGGATATAAGAAGCTTTATCCTGACTCACTAATTAGTTTAGAATCACCCTGAAGTTGAATCAATATCATAGGAGCTAGGATTAAGAAGTTATCCCACTTTGGACCCAAATGATTCCAGTTTACCCTGTTTGTAGATATGGCAGTTTCTTCAAGTTTCTGATCAAATCCTGAATGAATCCGGATATAAGAAGCTCTATCCTGACTCATTAATCAGTATAGAATCACCCTGAAGTTGAATCAATATCATAGGAGCTAGGATTAAGAAGTTATCCCACTTTGGACCCAAATGATTCCAGTTTACCCTGTTTGTAGATATGGCAGTTTCTTCAAGTTTCTGATCAAACCTGAATGAATCCAGATATAAGAAGCTTTATCCTGACTCATTAATCAGTATAGAATCACCCTGAAGTTGAATCAATATCATAGGAGCTAGGATTAAGAAGTTATCCCACTTTGGACCCAAATGATTCCAGTTTACCCTGTTTGTAGATATGGCAGTTTCTTCAAGTTTCTGATCAAACCTGAATGAATCCGGATATAAGAAGCTATATCCTAGACTCATTAATCAGTATAGAATCACCCTGAAGTTGAATCAATATCATAGGAGCTAGGATTAAGAAGTTATCCCACTTTGGACCCAAATGATTCCAGTTTACCCTGTTTGTAGATATGGCAGATTTCTTCAAGTTTCTGATCAAACCTGAATGAATCCGGATATAAGAAGCTTTATCCTGACTCATTAATCAGTATAGAATCACCCTGAAGTTGAATCAATATCATAGGAGCTAGGATTAAGAAGTTATCCCAGTTTGGACCCAAATGATTCCAGTTTACCCTGATATTTTTAGTTAATCTGAGTGTTATAAATGATATAGATGAAGATTAAAGAAGATTGGTAACGAGATTGAGAGATTTGTGTATGAAATGTCTTAAGTCTAGAGAGAATTCATAAGGAGACTCAAGAATAAACAAAGACTGCGTAAGTATTAATGTTTGAGAGGTTACAGATATATAAAGTAAGAGACAACAAGGGTTTAACTATTTGAAACACATGTGGGAGAGGCGCGGCTAAGTGGCTCGGACCAATGGGAGTTGTCACACGCTTATGGCATCTTGGAATATGCTGTTGCTCTTTCCAGCCTCTGACAGGCTGTCAGGACGCGCCTCACTCTCTTACAACGGTCGGATCCCAAGTGGTAAAGCGGTAAGGTCGAATAACCTTTTACGCGGGTAAATGGTGAAACTGGTCGATGTCTCTTCCCGGTACGGACGGTACGGACCGCCTGTCCGTACCACTCTGCCCTATATTTGCACATCGACCCAAATCTCTCCTTAAGTGGTTTCACCACTCTTAATCACCTGCCTGATCCGTACAGTGTCCGTACAGTGACCGTACAGTACGGACACACCCTAACTTTGCACTTCCTCTTAACACCTCTCAAATGATCTCCTCTTCCATAATCTGATCACCTCATCTTATTCTTGACTACATCTTAACACTCCCCCTCAAGCTTGACCATGTGGAACAAGTCAAGCTTGGAAGGACCATGAGAACTCCCTCATTAAAACCTCATTAAAGAAAACCCAATGGGACAAAACCTTAATGAGGAAAGAGTAGAGTTCACATGATCAGGAGAGTATATAGATTAGTCCTTAGGCCCAAGATCAATGAGTCCTAACCTGATGTGTATGGACTCCATTGTCTTTTGCCTAGCTGCCTTAGTGAAAACATCTGCCAATTGATCCTCACTCCTTGTGTAACACGGTAGTATAACCCCAAGAACAATCATCTGCCTCACCTTGTGACAATCAACCTCTATATGCTTTGTCCTCTCATGAAACACAGAGTTTGAAGCAATGTGGATGGCGGCTTGATTGTCACAATGCATTGTCATTGGTGTGGACTGCTCAACCTTCAAGTGCTTCAGAATCCCTTTGATCCATACCAATTCATTGGTTAGCTTCAGCATTGCTCTATACTCAGCTTCTGCACTAGAGCAAGACACCACCTTTTGCTTCTTACTCTTCCAAGTAACTAAGTTTCCACCAATGAAAGTGCAATACCCGGTTGTAGATCTTCTATCAGCCCTATCTCCTGCCCAATCTGCATCACAATACCCAACAATCTCTGTGCTTCCACTATAACCCATCCATACGCCAAGGCTTTGTGTTCCATTCAGATACATCAAAAGCCTCTCAACCATACGCCAATGATGCTCCTTAGGGACTTGCATGTGTTGACTCACTTGGTTTACAGCAAAACTGATATCTGGCCGTGTGATGGTAAGGTATATAAGCTTTCCCACAAGCTTTCTATACTGCTTAGGATCATGAAAGGGTTGGCTATCCTCAATCTCCCCCTCACGTGGAACCTTGTACCCATCTTCCATAGGCATCTTAGCCGTCTTCCCTCCATAGGCTCCTGCCTCCTTCAGTAGATCCATAGTATACTTCCTTTGAGAAATGAACAATCCCTCCTTAGATCTACATAGTTCAATCCCAAGGAAGTATTTCATCTCTCCCAAGTCCTTAATATCAAACACTGATTTCAAATACTCCTTGGTTGCCTTTATCTCCCCCTTATCACTTCCTGTTATGATGATATCATCCACATACACCAAAAGCGCCACAATACCTCTTGGTGTAGTCAGTGTAAACAATGTGTGATCAAGCTCTGACTTCACGAATCCTCTACCATTCAGTGTGGTACTCAACTTGTGATACCAGGCTCTAGGAGATTGCTTTAATCCATATATAGCTTTCTTGAGTCTTAAGACATTACCCTTCTTCACTAAGTGCTCAAGACCCGGAGGTGGAACCATATAGACTTCATCTTCAAGTTCCCCTTGTAAGAATGCATTCTTCACATCCATTTGCCAAAGATCCCAACCAAGATTCACAGCAAGGGATAGTACTATCCGGATGGTGTGTAACTTGGCCACAGGAGCAAAAGTATCAATATAGTCTTCTCCATACGTTTGTGTAAACCCTCTAGCAACCAATCTGGTCTTCCTCCTATCAATGGTTCCATCAGGTTTGTACTTGATGGTAAAGATCCATCTACTTGTTACAGCTTTCTTTCCTCTTGGTAACTCACTCTCATACCAAGTATCATTCTTGATCATAGCATCAGCCTCTGCTTGAACTGAATCTCTCCACTCTTGGATCAACACGGCTTCCTCATAGCTTCTTGGAACGTAACTCTCGTCTAAGCTCACCATAAAGCTGTAGTGTTCTTCTGGATAATGAGCAAAAGAGCAAACGGCTTGGGAAGGATGCTTCACAGCCTGGGCATTGTAGTACACTCTCGTGTTTACCCAGTTGGAAGGATCCCTCCTAATCCGCTCACTCCTCCTCAATGGAACAGTTGGAACTTGTTCTTGCATTACTGCTTCCTCTCCCGGCTGTTCCTCCACAATACTGCTCTCACTCTCCTGGTTCATCTCTCCTGACCCACCTTGATCATGGAAATTGCCAGAGTTCTCCTCTCTACTTGAACTCTCTTGTGTTTGAGTTCTTGATTCACTGCCCCCCTCATGATCAAGGTGGGAAGTTACTGGTGCCGGTTGCACGGGAACTGAGCCTCCTGAACCAGTTGTTCTTGCACCACCCGTATCTTGACTTGTACTGATTCCAAGACCTTCCAGAATGGTTCTTAGAACAGAGGCTCTATCCGTGGTGAGATCTCTCAGTTCTTCCTGATTCTGCTCCTCATAATATCCCCTCTCTTCAATAAACTTCACTTCCCTTGATACTAACACTCTCCTTGTGTCAGGATCATAACATTTGTAGCCCTTTTGTGTAGTTGAGTACCCAATGAACACTGCCTTTACACTCCTAGCTTCCAACTTGTTTCTCAAATCACCCGGAACCATAACATAGCAAAGACACCCAAAAACTCTCATGTGATCCAGTACTGGCTTGTACTGATTCAAAACTTCAAACGGAGCCTTTCCATGAAGAACCAAAGTCGGTGTCCTGTTTATCAAGTAACAGGCAGTAACCACAGCATCACCCCAAAAGCGTTTAGGAACCTTACAGTGGAGAAGGAGTGTTCTTGCCACTTCCATGAGATGTCTATTCTTCCTCTCTGCCACGCCATTTTGCTGAGGAGTATAAGGGCAACTCGTTTGGTGTAAGATGCCGTGCTGTGATAAGTGTTGCTTGAATGCATTTCCAGTGTACTCACCACCATTATCAGACCTGAAAATCTTAATCTTGGCATGATATTGGTTAGTTACATAAGCTTGAAAATTTTTAAATGCATCAAGTACCCTATCTTTGGTTGGAATTAAGGTTAACCAGGTGTATTTGGATTTTTCATCAATGAAAGTGACATAATACTTATGATTTTCCCTAGATAAGCAAGGAGCAGTCCAAACATCAGAATGAATAAGATCAAAACACTTATCATAAATAGTACTTGAGTTTGGAAAAACAGTTTTACAATGCTTGCCTAAAATACAAGCTTCACAATCTTTATTCTCAAAGGAAACACCTGGCACCATCAGTTTAAAAGCCTTATTATGAGGGTGTCCTAATCTAGCATGCCACAATGCATTTTTACTTAAACTAGAAGCAGAAACAGAGGTAAACGAGCAGCTAATATTAGAAACAGGAGCTAAATCTTCAAGCATGTATAAATCTCCTTTGGTAACTCCTTTTCCAATCAACTTGCTGCTTTTAATATCCTGAAACTTCACATCATAAGGACTAAAGATCACATTGCATTGTAAATCAGTAGCACATTTCTTAACAGATAAAAGATTAGAAGTGAAATCAGGCATATATAAAGCTTTAGACTCTTTATCAAACAATCTAAGCTTTCCTATTCCCTTAATGGGAATTCTATCTCCATTGGCAATCAACACATGACCAGTATGAGGCAGGATGTCTTTAATCAACTTATCATCACTAATCATATGATGAGATGCACCAGAATCAACAATAAGAGGCTTAGTCGAACGATTACTAGCAATGAGAGCAAGAATACTAGACGGTTTAAATTCATGATCAACTCTAGCAATATCAGCAATACTAGAATGAATGAATTCGCTATCTATATGATCAGCCATACTATCAAGTCTACTCATTGCAATTGAATTTTCTACTACTTTAGCACCAAAAGAATACCCATAATTGTTACCATTGTCCTTGAAGAGCTTGATAAGCGCGTCAAGGTCCGACTTCTTGAGGTATTCTTGGTGATCATTGTTGTTGTAGTTGCTGGGAACCCCGGAGTATGCCACCAAGGACCTTTCCTCACTTGTTCCTGCCTGCCCTCTCACGTCCTGGTTCTTACTGGTACTTGCCACACCTGATCCTCCTCTTGAAACCTCAGAAACATTAGCCCTTGCCTCCTTGTCCTTCATGAACTTGGCTGGTTTCAAGTGGGGGTGAAGGATCCAACATTGGTTCTTCTTGTGCCCTTGCTTCTTACAGTGATCACACGTCCCACTGAACTTCTCATACTTCCCTTGGGTAGCTTTGTTAGCTTGCGGTTCAGTGGTATCAGCTTGCCCGGACTGATCAATGGCTTTGTTTGCTAGCCCCAACTCTCCCTTCTTCCCAAAGAGCCCAATAGAACCTTGCTCTCTTTGAATCCTTGCACACACAGTATCAAGATCAGGCAAGTCATCCTCCCTCAGTAGCTTCATGATCAAGCCATTATACGCCGGATTCAACGTTAAGAGTAATCCGAACACCTTGTCTTGTTCCCTCCTCTTGTTGAGCTCATCCGCATCAGTAGTGCTTGGCCTCAACATCTCTAGTTCAGACCAGAGTGATCTGAACCTCCCCAAGTGTTTGGTGAACTCCACGTCTTCCTGTACCAGCTGGTTGATAGCAAGCTTCACCTCAAACACACGGCTAAGATTTGATGTATTCCCATACACCTTCTTCAAAGTATCCCATAGCTCCTTAGCTGATTCACAATAGCTATACGCATCTAGGATAGCTGGCTCAAGGGATGCGTGAAGAACAGATAAGACAAGCATGTCTTCTTGTTGCCACTTCTCTAATGCATCCGCGGATGCTTCTTCTCCTATCTCTCCTTGAGTAATCAGCTTTGGAGCTTCTCCTGGAGTAATGTGCTTCCACAGCCCCTTCTTACTCCCCACAGCGGTTCTCACCATCCGAGACCACACCAAGTAGTTGTTTCCCTTGAAACAAACTGCCACCTTCATGTTGTAGTGACCTCCACTTACACCATCTTCCATTTTTAGTCTTCAGCGAACAAAGTAACCCTTTTTGTCTTCAAATCTTGATAAAGTGAACACCTTTAGCCTTTAAACGAGTAAAGCTAACACCTTTAGTCTTCTTACAGAGTGTATCTTGAGATTGAGAAGCCAAAACCAAACCAGAATGCAGCGGAAACAATCTCACAAGCTTAACAATCTACAAAGAACACAACTTTATCTTGTAGAAACTTCAAAGAACCTCACACGTATCCAAGTAGACCACACTGAGCTCGGACAGTATAGTAAGCTTCGTACCCTCCACTCTCCTTAAAGATTCAATCTTTGAATCCTTAAAGCAACGAACTGGAACAACCGCAGCTACACCTCCAAGAACTCACTGAGCTCGGACAGTGATATTCTTCAAAGATCCGGGACCAAAACTCTTTAAAGATCCAAGCTTTGAATCTTTAAAGAACGTAACAAAAGAGCACTCAGATCTCCTAACCTGGCTCTGATACCATGATATTTTTAGTTAATCTGAGTGTTATAAATGATATAGATGAAGATTAAAGAAGATTGGTAACGAGATTGAGAGATTTGTGTATGAAATGTCTTAAGTCTAGAGAGAATTCATAAGGAGACTCAAGAATAAACAAAGACTGCGTAAGTATTAATGTTTGAGAGGTTACAGATATATAAAGTAAGAGACAACAAGGGTTTAACTATTTGAAACACATGTGGGAGAGGCGCGGCTAAGTGGCTCGGACCAATGGGAGTTGTCACACGCTTATGGCATCTTGGAATATGCTGTTGCTCTTTCCAGCCTCTGACAGGCTGTCAGGACGCGCCTCACTCTCTTACAACGGTCGGATCCCAAGTGGTAAAGCGGTAAGGTCGAATAACCTTTTACGCGGGTAAATGGTGAAACTGGTCGATGTCTCTTCCCGGTACGGACGGTACGGACCGCCTGTCCGTACCACTCCGCCCTATATTTGCACATCGACCCAAATCTCTCCTTAAGTGGTTTCACCACTCTTAATCACCTGCCTGATCCGTACAGTGTCCGTACAGTGACCGTACAGTACGGACACACCCTAACTTTGCACTTCCTCTTAACACCTCTCAAATGATCTCCTCTTCCATAATCTGATCACCTCATCTTATTCTTGACTACATCTTAACATACCCTGTTTGTAGATATGGCAGTTTCTTCAAGTTTCTGATCAAACCTGAATGAATCCGAATATAAGAAGCTATATCCAGACTCATTAATCAGTATAGAATCACCCTGAAGTTGAATCAATATCATAGGAGCTAGGATTAAGAAGTTATCCCACTTTGGACCCAAATGATTCCAGTTTACCCTGTTTGTAGATATGGCAGTTTCTTCAAGTTTCTGATCAAACATGAATGAATCCGGATATAAGAAGCTTTATCCTGACTCACTAATCAGTTTAGAATCACCCTGAAGTTGAATCAATATCATAGGAGCTAGGATTAAGAAGTTATCCCACTTTGGACCCAAATGATTCCAGTTTACCCTGTTTGTAGATATGGCAGTTTCTTCAAGTTTCTGATCAAACCTGAATGAATCCGGATATATGAAGCTCTATCCTGACTCATTAATCAGTATAGAATCACCCTGAAGTTGAATCAATATAATAGGAGCTAGGATTAAGAAGTTATCCCAATTTTGACCCAAATGATTCCAGTTTACCCGGTTTGTAGATCTGGCAGTTTCTTCAAGCTTCTGATCAAACCTGAATGTATCCGGATATAAGAAGCTTTATCCTGACTCAATAATCTGTTTAGAATAACCCTGAAGTTGAATCAATATCATAGGAGCTAGGATTAAGAAGTTATCCCACTTTGGACCCAAATGATTCCAGTTTACCCTGTTTGTAGATATGGCAGTTTCTTCAAGTTTCTGATCAAACCTGAATGAATCCGGATAAAAAAAAGCTTTATCCTGACTCATTAATCAGAATAGAATCACCCTGAAGTTGAATCAATATAATAGTAGCTAGGATTAAGAAGTTATTCCACTTTGGACCCAAATGATTCCAGTTTACCCTGTTTGTAGATATGGCAGTTTCTTCAAGTTTCTGATCAAACCTGAATGAATCCGGATATAAGAAGCTCTATCCTGACTCAGTAATCAGTATAGAATCACCCTGAAGTTGAATCAATATCATAGGAGCTAGGATTAAGAAGTTATCCCACTTTGGACCCAAATGATTCCAGTTTACCCTGTTTGTAGATATGGCAGTTTCTTCAAGTTTCTGATCAAACCTCAATGAATCCAGATATAAGAAGCTTTATTCTGACTCATTAATCAGTATAGAATCACCCTGAAGTTGAATCAATATCATAGGAGCTAGGATTAAGAAGGTATCCCAGTTTGGACCCAAATGATTCCAGTTTACCCTGTTTGTAGATATGGCAGTTTCTTCAAGCTTCTGATCAAACCTGAATGAATCCGGATATAAAAAGCTTTATCCTGACTCATTAATCAGTTTAGAATCACCCTGAAGTTGAATCAATATCATAGGAGCTAGGATTAAGAAGTTATCCCACTTTGGATCCAAATGATTCCAGTTTACCCTATTTGTAGATATGGCAGTTTCTTCAAGTTTCTGATCAAACCTGAATGAATCCGGATATAAGAAGATTTATCCTGACTCATTAATCAGTTTAGAATCACCCTGAAGTTGAATCAATATCATAGGAGCTAGGATTAAGAAGTTATCCCACTTTGGACCCAAATGATTCCAGTTTACCCTGTTTGTAGATATGGCAGTTTCTTCAAGTTTCTGATCAAACCTGAATGAATCCGGATAAAAAAAGCTTTATCCTGACTCATTAATCAGTATAGAATCACCCTGAAGTTGAATCAATATAATAGGAGCTAGGATTAAGAAGTTATCCCACTTTGGACCCAAATGATTCCAGTTTACCCTGTTTGTAGATATGGCAGTTTCTTCAAGTTTCTGATCAAAGATGAATGAATCCGGATATAAGAAGCTTTATCCTGACTCACTAATTAGTTTAGAATCACCCTGAAGTTGAATCAATATCATAGGAGCTAGGATTAAGAAGTTATCCCACTTTGGACCCAAATGATTCCAGTTTACCCTGTTTGTAGATATGGCAGTTTCTTCAAGTTTCTGATCAAATCTGAATGAATCCGGATATAAGAAGCTCTATCCTGACTCATTAATCAGTATAGAATCACCCTGAAGTTGAATCAATATCATAGGAGCTAGGATTAAGAAGTTATCCCAGTTTGGACCCAAATGATTCCAGTTTACCCTGTTTGTAGATATGGCAGTTTCTTCAAGTTTCTGATCAAACCTGAATGAATCCGAATATAAGAAGCTATATCCAGACTCATTAATCAGTATAGAATCACCCTGAAGTTGAATCAATATCATAGGAGCTAGGATTAAGAAGTTATCCCACTTTGGACCCAAATGATTCCAGTTTACCCTGTTTGTAGATATGGCAGTTTTTTCAAGTTTCTGATCAAACATGAATGAATCCGGATATAAGAAGCTCTATCCTGACTCACTAATCAGTTTAGAATCACCCTGAAGTTGAATCAATATCATAGGAGCTAGGATTAAGAAGTTATCCCACTTTGGACCCAAATGATTCCAGTTTACCCTGTTTGTAGATATGGCAGTTTCTTCAAGTTTCTGATCAAACCTGAATGAATCCGGATATATGAAGCTTTATCCTGACTCATTAATCAGTATAGAATCACCCTGAAGTTGAATCAATATAATAGGAGCTAGGATTAAGAAGTTATCCCAATTTTGACCCAAATGATTCCAGTTTACCCGGTTTGTAGATATGGTAGTTTCTTCAAGCTTCTGATCAAACCTGAATGTATCCGGATATAAGAAGCTTTATCCTGACTCAATAATCTGTTTAGAATAACCCTGAAGTTGAATCAATATCATAGGAGCTAGGATTAAGAAGTTATCCCACTTTGGACCCAAATGATTCCAGTTTACCCTGTTTGTAGATATGGCAGTTTCTTCAAGTTTCTGATCAAACCTGAATGAATCCGGATAAAAAAAAGCTTTATCCTGACTCATTAATCAGAATAGAATCACCCTGAAGTTGAATCAATATAATAGGAGCTAGGATTAAGAAGTTATTCCACTTTGGACCCAAATGATATCAGTTTACCCTGTTTGGAGATATGGCAGTTTCTTCAAGTTTCTGATCAAACATAAATGAATCCGGATATAAGAAGCTTTATCCTGACTCACTAATCAGTTTAGAATCACCCTGAAGTTGAATCAATATCATAGGAGCTAGGATTAAGAAGTTATCCCACTTTGGACCCAAATGATTCCAAATTACCATGTTTGTAGATATGGCAGTTTCTTCAAGTTTCTGATCAAACCTGAATGAATCCGGATACAAGAAGCTCAATCCTGACTCATTAATCAGTTTAGAATCACCCTGAAGTTGAATCAATATCATAGGAGCTAGGATTAAGAAGTTATCCCACTTTGGACCCAAATGATTCCAGTTTACCCGGTTTGTAGATATGGCAATTTCTTCAAGCTTCTGATCAAACCTGAATGAATCCGGATATAAAAGCTTTATCCTGACTCATTAATCAGTTTGAATCACCCTGAAGTTGAATCAATATCATAGGAGCTAGGATTAAGAAGTTATCCCACTTTGGATCCAAATGATTCCAGTTTACCCTGTTTGTAGATATGGCAGTTTTCTTCAAGTTTCTGATCAAACCTGAATGAATCCGGATATAAGAAGCTTTATCCTGACTCATTAATCAGTTTAGAATCACCCTGAAGTTGAATCATATCATAGGAGCTAGGATTAAGAAGTTTATCCCACTTTGGACCCAATGATTCCAGTTTACCCTGTTTGTAGATATGGCAGTTTTCTTCAAGTTTTCTGATCAAACCT
>JABCMI010000369.1:0-23987 GCA_026261945.1 Hirschfeldia incana
TCAGAAAAAAAAATTGGTATCAATATATTTTTTATCATAAATTTTTATCAGTTCTCTAATTCTTACTAATGTTTAATCATATTAATTAGCAATTTTGAAGAACCAAACTCAATATAATCTTTTACAATTATATCTTCATTAGAATTTTAGAAAAAAATAGTATTAAATAAAATATTTTCAGATCTTTTTTGTTTTTTATATTTTAAAAATGAAAATTTCTACAAAAATTACTACCAAATAGTTTTTCCTTTTTACTATTAAACAAATTTTATTTTATTTTTGTAAGACTCGTTCATATTATAATATATATTAGTATATATATTTTTAATCATTATATATTTAACACATGTAAAAACATTTAAAGGAAAATAACTATCAAATAATATTTTGAAATTATTTTTTGTTTAGGATTTAAAAATAGAAAATTATTCTTATTAGTATATATATTTTTAATCATTATATATTTAAGACATGTAACAAAGTTTAAAGGAAAATAACTATCAAATAATATTTTGAAATTATCTTTTGTTAAGGATTTAAAAATAGAAAATTATTCTTTTTATAAAAGTCGTTTTTACGATCTTATATATTAGTACATATATTTTTAATCATTATATATTTTAACACATGTTACAATACTAAAAGGAAAACTATTATCAAATAATATTTTTCAGTTATCTTTTATTTAGGATTTAAAAATGGAAAATTACTATAAATGATATTTATAACTATATTTTTTTAAACATATTAAAACATGTCATAATTTTAAATATAAAATTTTCAAGTGTCATGATCATGTTAATTAATAACTTTGAAACTAAGTTTTATATAATAAGATATTTGATAGTAATTTCCTTTTCTTTATATAATAAGATAAGAAAATAGGAAAAAATCTCACTAAAATACTTAATTAATATATCTTGTGTTATTTTTAATATCACATATAAAACTCATTTTAATATCAGATAATATTTTTCATTTATCTTTTATTTAGGATTTGAAAATGGAAAAATATGATAAATGATATCTATAATTATATTTTTAAAACAGATTAACACATGTTATAATCTTAAATATTTATATCTTTATTATGATTTTAGAAAAGGAAAATAGTATTAAATAAACTATTTTCCGATGTAATTATATTTTTAAAAACATATTAACACATGTCATAATCTTAAATATAAATATTTCAAGTGTCATGATCATGTTAATTATTAACTTTGAAGAACTAAGCTTTATATAATAAAATATTTATTTTTAATCATTATATATATATATATATTGAAAATCAATGTTTTAATAAGATAATATTACAATATATTAATATCAGAGTGTGAATAATATTCTAATATTATTAGTATAATTATCTAATAATATATACTAATATATACAACTAAGATCTTATTTGATTATAATAATCATGATAAAAAATCAGTTAACTTATTTGCTGTTAAGTAAAACATATTAATAATAAAGAGAAATATTTTGGTTTAATTGTTTAATTTAGAAAGAATAATTACAATTCGGTTTTCGTTAACAATATATTCATATCAATATAGTAACAATCCATGTAAATATTTAAAATTTTTTACAAATATCTAAGCTTAACAAATTATTAAAATATTACTTAAATTAGAAATATTTAAAATACACAAAAATTGTAGTTTAAAGTATCAAACTCTAATTAAATAATTAAAATAGAATATTTAATTAACTATTTATGTAAAGATTAATTATTTAACACATGTCACAATCTTAAATACACAATTGCCATGTGTCGCAATCTTGTTAATTAGTAACTTTGAAAACCAAGCTTTAATTATTTTCTTATAATTTTTAAAATTCCTTTTTAGGTATAAAAACGAAAATAATATCAAATAATTACTTGTATGTACTTGTTTTTTGTTTAGAATATTTTGTTTTAAACCTAAAAAAGAAAAATATTACTAAATTTTTATGAAATTCTTTTTTGTTTACAATATTTTGTTTAAAACTTAAAAGGAAAAATACTATTAATTAACTATTTATGTAAAGATTAATTATTTAACACATGTCATAATCTTAAATACACAATTGCCATGTGTCGCAATCTTGTTAATTAGTAACTTTGAACAATAAATTATGATAAACAAAAATATTTTTTTATTTAACAAGATTGAAGATTAATATGTTTAAATCTAGAGATATAAGTTCAATAGATTTTAAAGACTTTTAAAAGCTCTCATTTTCAATATCATTAATTTTCTTACAAATTTTCTTGTTAATTAAAAGTCTTTAGTATCATATTTATCATTAATTTTTCAAGGTAAACATTATTATTAAGTAAAATTCTACAATTCTCTTTGGCCAGGATTTAAAAAAAAAATCTTATATAGTAAAGATTAAAAGAAAAAAAATAATTTATAAATCTCTTTTATTTATGATTTTAGGAAAAAGATAATTTTCAAATTTAACATTTAAAAAGAAAAAAGATAGGAGGTGTAAAAAGAATAATTAGGTTTATATTTTAAAAAGGACAATTCCAATCAAATAGGTTTTGTTAAGATTAAAATTACTAATACTTCTTAAAAAAATCATTTTATTATACAATTACAATTTAATCTTTTTATTTCTTTATACTTATATTTTATTCATGATTTTAGGAAAGGAAAATTAGTATAAAATAAATTATTTGTACAACTCGGTTTTAGTATAGATTTTGTTAAAATTAAAATAATTATTTCCCTTTAATTTTTTTTTATTATGTCAATTTTGTTTTGGTTTATGAACTTTTTAATTATGATTTGAATAATGGAAAATTAGCAAAAAAAAAATTTTTTACGTTTCTCATATTTGAAAATTGATTTTCCTTAAAGTTGAACAAATTAAAAAATAATATAAAATAGTATTTTCCATTTTCAGTTTTATATTTTAAAAAGGATAAGTACAATTCGGTTTTGGAATAGTTTTTTGTTAAAATTAAAATTACTATGACGTTTTTGAAAAATCGTTTCATTTTAATAAAAATTATTAAAAATCGTTATATTATAATAAGATTCTTTTTTTCGTTTTGACATTTTTATTTTTTAAAAATTGCTTAATTTTAATAATAATTTTAAAAATATTTCATAAAGGAAAATTAGCATAAAATAGTCTTTTCCGTTTTTTAGGTTTATATTTTAAAAGGGATAATTACAACTTGGTTTTGGAATAGGTTTTGTTAAAATTAAAATTACTAAATATTTTAAAGAGGAAAAATATGTTTCCAATTATTTTGTTTTAACCTTTTTAATTAGGATTTTAATAAAGGAAAATTAGCATTATGAGAGTAGACATATTTTAAAGAGGACTTTTTTTTTCTTAATCTTTTCAATTAGGATTTTAATAAAGGAAAATTAGCATTATGAGAGTAGACATATTTTAAAGAGGAAAATATGTTTTAAATATGTTTTTTGGGACAATTTTTTTTGACACATGTCACAATCTTAAACGATGACTTGCCATGTGTCGCGATTATGTTAATTAGTAACTTTGAAAACTAAGCTTTATATTAGCTAATTCTATAAAGACATATTTTAATTACTATTAAACAAAATATTTGTATTTCTATAGTAATTATTATTCTCATAAAAATATCAAATTTAAAACAAATAAACTAATATATACTTTCCTTATGATGGATTATGTAGCTAATATTATATTAGTATATAACTTTCAAAAATACTATTAATTCAGAAAGTATTAATATCTAGCTAAAATTTTGTTTTAATTGTCTCTAAATTAAATGAAAATTTCACAATTTTTTTATATATATATACATGTCGATTTGAAAATCTTGAAACGTTGAATTTTGTTTGTTATTAGACAGTGTAAGTTTCAATACACAAAATTATTAAAATAGTAAATTAACTATTTATGTAAAGATTAATTAAATAATTAAAATAGAATAATCATTGTTACTAATTTACTAATTAAAACAAATTAATACATATAATTATACTATTATAAAACTTTCTTATATTATGAAAGAAACAAAATCAGTTAAACATATAATTAAAAATTGTAATTTTTCTTATATTTCTTCGTGTTTTGTACAAATCATTAAGTACATATGACATTCATTAAATATAATTAAATGAATGAATTTGTATAAATTATTTTCATATAACACATGTTAGTTGAATCTGAATTATATACAACTAAGATTGCTAACTAAGATAATATTCTGAAATTAATACTAATTTCCACTATGTTATACTTTAACTAGATATCAGCCTGTTGCGTTGCAACAGGTTTTATTTGATGTTTTAGTTTAATATGAAAACATAAAATAAATATGAAAACATAAAATAATAAATATTATTATAAGTTTATGATTATTCTTAAATATATTGTGTGAGATTTATTTTATTTACAGTATAATAATTTAGAATGATAATAATATAATAACTGTATTATATAAGAATATTAGTTATTGTATAGTTATATTACTAGAAAATATAATTATAATAAATAATTAAAATTACACATCTAACTTATTTTCAAATAATATTTCTTAATGATTAATCAGCATTAAAGAAAAGAGTTTTTTTTATATTATTGATATATACTGATCACTAAAAATTAGTAATAGTTAAAAAATAGATTTGCTCAAACGTGTGATTATGCAATAAAATTCCTTTATTTTTAGAGGAAAATATAGAGATGTGATATTTTTGTTTATAAATAAAGAGATGAAAATATCATTCCATTTTTTCCTTAAAAAATATAGAAATCCTATAGCAGAATCATACAATCAAGAGATTCAAATTTATAATATAAATTTTAATATTAGCATAATTTTTCAAAATATAAAATTGCTTAAGAATTCATTATTTAACATATGTTTTCATTATTTGAAAAATAATATAATTTATTACAATACATGTAATTATTTTCATGTAAACTAATTATATATATAGAAGTAATATATTTTTATAATAAAGTTAATCCAATGGAGGTGTAATAATAACTAGTAAGTAATGATCCCTTATATCAAAGTATTCATGAAATTAGTAGCTAATTTATTAATATAAAATTATAAAATAACATGTGGTTATTTTATAATTTTATAAAATTATAAAATTAATAGATATTAGATACGGATCCATATCTAGGATTTAATTTCGTTTCAATGTGAATAACTGTTTAAAATAATGGAAAATTGTCATATATATTTTTGTCTAGCTACATAATATATTGGATATACTATCAAATTTAAAATAAATAAATATTAATATCATTTAATATTAGGTATATTAATTATTACCATATAAAAGTTTAAAAAATTGACACAATTTTAAATAATGATATAAATTATAATTAAAAGAATGATTAATAATTACAACAAAATATTTTATAATATAAAAATATAACAAAAATAATTAAATGTTATTAATTATTCCACTGTAAATTACTAATAAAAATTATAAAATTCTAAGCATATTATAAGAATTTCAAATTTAATAGTAATTTTAAATTAAATTATTCTTAAAATCAAATAATATTTTGCAATTATATTTTTGAAAGGTTTTAAATGGAAAATTACTATATATTTACTTTTTAATTTAAAAAATTATTATTTAGTATATTTATTTTAATTATCAGATATTTTACCACATATCTATTAAAAACCCATGTTTAATATAGTCTTTTAAAAAAACTTATTCAGGATTTAAAAGGAAAATTTCTTAAAGAATATTAGTAAATCATTCCTTTTTTACTATTAATAATATTAAAAGGAAAGTTATAATTACTAATGTGGATTTAAAACATTAATAACATGTCGTAACATAACTATTAAATGTAACAAATATGATTTAATATATTTAAAATTATAATAATATTTTTAATCTATTTATATTTATAAAATTCTTCAAATAATTTTAGATGTGTTTAAATATATACTTACTAAAATATATATATACTTAGATAATCAAAAAGAATTTGAAAAACGAAAATTACCATATAATTTTTATATAATTATTTTATATATGAGTATTTTCATAATATTTTTATACATTACTTTAAATAAATACACAGTGGAATAATAACTAAGATTGGGATTCATAATATAATAATTTTGTTGTAACTATGTTAAATTACATGTTTCAATTATAATACACGGATTACTATATTCAGATAACTATTTTCCTTTATAACTAATATAACCTTTTTAATTTAAAAGGTGCGGCAATTATTAATATTATGTTTTAATTATAATATTATGTAAGTATCATATCTTCTATCATAACAAATATCTATCAAGTACATAAATAGCTTTATATGTTAAAGTATCTTTTTCATATTCTAAGTTTTAAATTTTTTATAATATCATATCTTTAATATGAAGTTTAAAGGAAATATATTGTAAAAAAATTGTTAGTGATTATTTGATAATAATTGCCCATTTCTAAAATCGTAAACATAAGAAAAGAAAATTGTAAGAGAATGTTTAATAGTAATTTTAATTTCTTTAAATCCTAATCAAAAATATTTGTAGAATAATTATTTCAAATATTTTTTTATGAATAATTAATTTTCTATTTAAAAAACCATAAACCAATAGAAACAATAAATATTTACATCTATCTATGTTATTAAAATCTATAATTTTTGTTTTCAAAATCGCAAACTAAAAGAAATTAGAATTATTCATATATTGATCAATATATGTGATTAAACTCTCTCACATCTTGGCATGTTATCTTTTTTCATAATATTGTTTCATTAATCAAGTGTGGGGCACCTGCTCCTTCTGGCACTGGTGACCGAGGAGGTGGCCGAGGTGGCAGTGATCGTGGTGGTGGTGGTCGTGATAGTGGTCGTGATAGTGGTAGGAGCTATGAGAGTAGTAGATATGATGGTGGCAGTAGGAGCGGTGGTGGTCGTGATAGTGGTAATGGTTCTTATGGTCAGGGTCCTCCACCTCCTCTGGCGGCTATTCCATCCTACGATGGTTCTGGCAGTTACCCTCCACCCATGGGGTATGGAATGGAAGCTGTTCCCCCCCCTTCAAGCTATGCTGGTGGTCCACCTTCTTATGGTGGTCCTACAGGGGGTTATGGCCGTGATGCACCGAGCACTGGTGGTCGGGGTGGTAGAGGTGGTGGCTATGATGGTGGTAGAGGTGGTGGTTATGATGGTGGTAGTGCTCCTCGAAGCCAAGAACCTAGCTATGGAGATGCACCTGCTGAAAAGGTCAAGCAGTGCGACGAGAATTGTGATGAAACTTGTGATAATGCCAGAATATATATCTCTAATTTACCTCCGGATGTGACAACCGATGAGCTCAAGGATCTCTTTGGTGGCATTGGCCAAGTAATGACACTTGTCTTTTTACTTCTGTTGTGTCTCTACATCTCGGAATAAGCTTTTACTTTACCGTAGATTCTTTTATATCTTATTATAGAAATTGTTATTACTATAATTTATTTGTTAGTAATAAACATGATTGATAATGAAATGATAATAGTTTAATATGTAATTACTATCATGATATTAGTAAATTTTCTATCATTTATTTTTGGTGTGTTATCAAAAATAATAGTACTATCATGTAATATATTTTTCTTATTTATCAATTATTAATATTATGTTTTAATTATATAAGGTCTCTAAATTATTCCTATGATAATCAATTTACAGTTTTATCAATTATTAATATCATTTGCATATTATAAATTATTAATAACTTATCCAATTACACATAAGAAAATGATCGCGTATGTAAACTAATTTTAAAAAAAACATATCTGTTGAAAGAAAATTTTTTACTATTTATTAATTTTCTTGATAAATAGAATAATCAGTTTAATAAATTACATGTTAACTAATATTTATATATTTAATAATTTAAATAATCATTGTTACTAATTTACTAATTAAAACAAATTATATTTACTTTAAATATAATTTTATAATATTATATTATTAATTCCTAAGATTTGTTAATATGTTTTAAAAAAATTGATTTAACAATTTTTAAATGTTTTCCTTTTTAAGTTTATTTGTTAAAAATAAATAATTATGTGTTATATATTATTAATTTGTCTAGATATTATACTAATCTTATTTAACATTCACATAGTGGAAATTAGTATCCCGTTTCAAATAATTTTAGATTGCAACGCGATGCACGGGTTTTATTTGATATTTTAGTTTCACGAATACAAAAATAATAAAATAATTTTATATTAGTTCTTGTTTTTTCATTATATATAATTACTTATTTTTATAATAATAATTTATTTTCTTCGATAAATTTTTCAATAATCACATTGTTTTAAATAGTATATTAATATTTTATAACAAATACTTCACTTTTATATTTTTCAAAATAATATTTGTTGTAGTTATTAAAATATATAGAACCGTGAAATCTCTATATTTTTTATTGTTTATTTTTTATTGCTTAAGACAAATTAAAAATAGCAAAATCCAAATTTTAATCTTACAGAACACCAATCTCTATAATATTAATTTAAATAATATTAATTTAAATAATATTATTGATTTTTACTTAAATTCCTTTTTCATATTTTCCAAAAAAACATATCTAATAAAAAGGAAATATTTAGAAAGTTTAGAAAACGAATTTAAAAACAAAAATACATGTATAAATAATATAATTTCATTAAAAGGAAAGTTCACAAAATAGTAATATTCTATTTAAAAATATTTCAAAATAACATAATAAATACACTTTTATAGTAACAATATATATTTTCAAAGTAACAGAAATATTTTTATATATCTATCTATTTTTAGATGATTATATAATATAATTAAGTAACATAGACTAATATATGTTCTAATGAGTAAAATAGTTTAAAATTAGTACCATGACTTTAAAATAGCATAACCTATTTTCTTAGTAGCATAAATAATTTTTTTTTCACATAACGTTCGGTTAGTATTTCTGCATCAATAATTAGTAATTTTGTTCCATTGCAAAGTCTCTTACTTTGATTTAGATTTCTTAGTAGTATGACATATAATAGCATAAACAACTTCATATGTCGATAGAAACAAACACACATAAACATAATCATACATAAGCATAATAGTCACATTAGCTTTCATCATTAAATTACATACATCCGCATATCATTTATATGTGCAAACGCCTAAAAAATAATATGCGAAGATGAGAAAGAACATGCAGAAAGAACAATTACTATCAATTTTTTTTTACAATTATATTTTCTTTAGAAAATAAGAAAACAATATTATTTTAAATAATATATTTGACCATTTTTAGTTTAAAATTTGAAAAATAAAAAGTGGTAAAATGCTAGTAAATAGTGTTAAAATTACTTTTAAAAAATCCTCTCTTATTAAATACATTTTTTTCCTTATCAAACTTATTTGGTAATTTTTCTTTTTAAAATAATCTGGTGATAAACATGATATTATAAATAATTTAATTAAAATATACAAACTTTTCCTTATTTTTTGTCAGCTATTTTTCTTATTTTTTTGTTGATAATGGACATGATATTACATTTTTAATTAAATAGATGTCAATAAAAATAATATTAAGAAAAAATAAATTTATTATAATTATATAAAATAAATGGTTTCATCGTTCTTTTTTTATAATAAAAAGGAAAACATATTTGTAAAAATTAAAATAAATGATTCCATAGTACTTTTTTATAATGTAACCAAAACATATTTGTAAAAATTAAAGAAATGATTCCATAGTAATTTTTCTTTTTATATTATAACCAAAATAATTACATAAAAACTATATTGTAATTTTTCGTTTTTCAAATTCTTTTTATTATCTAAGTATATATATTTTAGTAATTATATATTTAAACACATGTAAAATTTTTTGAAGAAAACATTACTATCAAGTAATCTTTTGTTTAGGAATATAAAAATTGAAAAATTACTTTTAATTATAGAAAAAGTATATGATAATTTTTTGTTTTTTCCAATTACTTTTAAAACAAAAGTTACTATTTTTTAATCTTTACAAAATTTTTTTTAAGAAGATTATCTTTTCTTTATTATTATCTTTTCTTTATTATGAAAGTAGGAAAATAGGAAAATCAATGTTAAATATCTAACTGACATGTGTCGCGATCGTGTTAATTAGTAACTTTGAAAACTAAGCTTTATATAATAAGATTTTTGTGATGAAAAGTCTGGAAGAAATCAACTTGAGGAAGGTAAAAAAAAAACTTGAGGAAGGTCAACAAATTCGGTCACCGGAGGCTAAATGGATTACTAACACAATTATGAAGCAATACAAACATAGATTCTGAAGCTGGTGGAAGCGGGAGATATTTTTCTAGCTGAAAAACTTCATATTTCAATGCATTAATATGGGGGTTGTTAATAGATCGCTGGCGTTATAACAAGACCTGCAAAAAGGAAAACTAACTCTTAAGTTTTAATATTGTAAATGGGTAAACCTCATATCGAATTAGATAGATTATGACAATTTTTACCATATCTAGAAGGTTTCACAACCACATCAAACAAATAAAAAAAAAAAAGAACAAGGTAAATTAGAGTCAAGGAAATAAAACAATTATCGTAAACTTGAGTAGAAGAAACTAAATTTAATTATCTATACAATATATCGTAGGTACAAAAATCTTATTCGAAAGTAATCAAATAAAAATTAATAACAACAAATTGTATTTTAAAAATTAACTATATTATTTGTTTAAAAGTAAATCATAATCAGTTTGAATGGTATGGTTTATTTGCTTGAAAGTTTAATAAGTGTAGATATTCTTAAACAATTAATTTTACATTGTTATACTATTTAACTAATTTTAGAAATCAAGGTAAATTTTTGAGTAAATGAAATAAAAAATTATGATAAATTTTAGTAAAAAATAATATTATATATATATATATATATATATATTACAACGTACATAAAAAATCTTACACGGAAGTAATCAAATAAAAATAGGACAAAACTATGGCTATAAAATCAATACAAAAACATGGCTATAAAATCATTCATGAATCAAAACAAAGATTATATATCTTCTTCTTACTTAAGACTGTTTTTATTGGTTTTTCCTTCAGATCGACGAAACAATCAGATCAAGCAATGCCCAATACGCCTTTTACACAGAGGCAAGAGCTATGCTATCGAAGCTAGGCCTCGAGGAATACGAGAAGAACTTCAAGAAGGCACATCTCACTGATTACACCTTGCCATTGCTTACTGATAGGTTTTACTTATACATACACACATCTCCTTCAAGCTTGACTGCTTCAGGGCCGGCTTAGTATAGGGGGCGGTCAGTGCGACCGCCCCAGGGCCCACTCCGATTTTTGTTTTTTTTTTTGGATTTCTTTTGTTTCATTACATATATGATATTAGTTTAAATTTAAATAGGGTATAAGATAGTATGTGATAACATAAAATATCTTAATAAGAACTTAACTAAAACGAATTAAGTATTTAATTTGTGTAAATGCTTTTAATAATACTTTTAAAATTATAAAAAAATAATAGTTATGGGGGCTAAATTTTTTTTTGCCCAGGGGCCCCTAGTATAATTGAGCCGGCGCTGGACTGCTTGAGTTTATTTTGTAACAAATAAAAACTAATCCCCTTTCTAATGAATTCTGAATCCTGTTAGAAAATGAGTAAACGGATAACTACCAGGCCCTAATACAACCTTATACAAATGTTGAAAGTCGATTAAAAAAACAAAACCAAGTAAGGCTACAGACCTGGGTTTTACCCATATGCAAAACTAAGGTGTCTAGTCTTCCAAAGAACATGAACAAAAAAGTATTAGATATTTGATTATGTTACCCAGGTTTTTGGGACGAATTGCGTAGCAAAAGAAATCCATAGAACTGATTCTTCAAACTTGCATATCCATCTTTCCTTCTTTTTAATTACTTTGCTTCAAAACATTAATCTTCATTTTATACTATGTTTTTGATATTTTATACTCTGTTTAGTGTGATTATCCACTTACCCTTGCCACCTTTTCATACAGTCTTCATCACATTTATCTGCAACAGCTGAAATAAATCATGATGCATTAATTACAACATATGAGGTCTCGATCATGAAACAAAATATTCTCTTAACCATTGGTGCAAGAAAGATGAGACAGAAATAAAATCAGATTGACTCATCTTGAAGCTGGTGCAGTATGGTGTAGAAGATATTCAGAACGATGTCAATGCAAGCCAGTGAGAGAATGCAGAGAAACTGACTTGATCAGATTAGAACATCAGTAACTCAAGATTTTTTTTTGTTGTGGATCTCATCAATGAACGCATTCGATCTATATTAACTTAAAAGCTATCGGCCAAAGAAAGTATGCATATTAAAGTTTTATCAGCCAAGCATAGTACGTAAAATAATGAACGTGTTGTTAGCATCACACTTAAGTATATTATTTGTTCGTCTGTTTTTTACGCCCAGAAAACTGGTGAGAACGAGACTAACGTCAGGCCGTCACAGCAAGGATATCTGTTGTATTTGGTATAACCATTAAAAAGGACACAAACTGAAGATATATAATGTAATGTACAAATAGATCTAAGGATTATGGCTCTCTCGGCAATGTAATTTGGCAATCTTCATGTGAGATCGAGTTGTTTACATAGCTTATTATGGGAGTTCTGTACTAAGTAATGAAGCAACAACGTAAGGTGGGGATAAATAATTAAAGTGGTTGCCGAACTGTATACTAATCTGTGTTTATGGTTGACTCCAACCATTGAACATGAAAGGAAGGTCTTAAACACCACAGAAGAAGTAAATCACAAGACTCATTCACCACAGAACGAAGTACTACGGGTTTTGTGTGTCCCCATAGAAGAAAACATAAGAGTTGACTACAACGTGAGAAGAAAACTACAGAAGTATTTTGTCAAAAAAAATGAGAAAACAAAAGGTATAATCATGGTGCACTTAGTAAAATACAACTAGAGAGACATACATAATGATATTCAGTTCAAAATTTAGTTACTCAAAGCTTAGATGAGTCTCAGTTACGTTGTATATATAACAAGAAAAGAAAATTAACTGAAAAAGATAAATTTTAATTGAGATTATTTAAGATAAATGTGTACAAAACGATTTACATTAATATATGAATAAATATGATTTTATATGATTCCAAGTGTTTATTATAACAACTAAACTAGATTTTGACATTGACTACAAGATTAAAGTGAAACTTTATTTTTTTAAACTCAATTTAATTATAAATAAACATATACATAACCAACTTTCAAAGGGAATTCGGCCAAAAAAATTCTGAACTTTTTAGGAAAAACAAAAAAAAACATGTACACTTGTCTGTAGGGGTGGGACGGACCGGATATCCGAGGTATTTTAGGATATATGGATCCGGATTCGTTGGATCTGTGAAATTGCTACCCGGATCCGGATCCGGGCCTTCCGGATATCTGGGGTTATGATATCCGGATAAAAATCTGGATACCCACGGATATTCGGATCCGAGCAAGTTTTTTAAAAAAATATTAGTTTTAAAAAAAATAAATTAAAAACCAACTAATTAACTATTTATTTGGTCTATTTAAAATTATTCTTAAAAAATAAAACTGAAAAATTATTGAAATTTAATAAAACTAACTTTTTTAGTTATTTTATATATAGTATGCATATATAAATATAATTATATTTTAAATATTTTTAATATATAAAAGGTCTGGATCCGGATCCGGATATCTAGACCAAAAAATTCATTACCCGAATCCGTATATGGATCCGTCGGATCCGTAGAATCACTACCCGGATCCGGATCCGGACTCCCCCCCTGGATACCCGTTTTTTCGGATCAGATCAGACCGAATCCCGAATTGGATCACGGATCCGGATATGAAGTCTCATACAAGTTGTCAGGCCATTAAAACCATGTACTTTTGACTGACCAGAATAACACACCGTTTTCAACTAAGATGAAACGATGTTGTTTTATACGATTTGAAAATAAAAATAAGTAAACACCAGGTTTTGAACCAAAGATGTTTGGATCAAAGAGCAATGCATTTTACCACTGGGCTAGTGGCACATTCAATGTAGGTACTAACACATTTAATTTTATTTGGTATTGATTTTGAATATATAAAAAATCTCTAAAATTTTAAAAGGACTTTAAAATTCCTTGAAAAATAAAGATTTTTTTTATAAAGTTAATTTTGAAACTAAAATTAAAATGAAAATTTTATTTTTCCTTTAAAAATAAAAAACTTCTAAACTTTCCATTTTAAAAAAAAATCCAAAAAAAATAAAATTTTCTTTTTCAGAATATAAAAAAAAATTGAAAAAAAAATCGAAAAATATCAAAAAATTGTTGAATTATTTTTTGAATTATGTTTTCACATGTTTTCACATTTTAGAAATTTTAAAGATCTTTTTAAGTTTTTAGATAATTTTCTTATATTCAATTAGTAGCAAATAAAATTAAATGTGTTATTATCTCCAATGATTAAGCCACTAGCCTAGTGGTAACACATCTTGTCATTTGATCCAAACAACCTGGTTCAAACCCAATGGTTAACTTTTTTATTTTCAAATCATGTAAAACGACATTGTTTCATCTCATTTCAAAACGACGTAGTTTCACTTAACACCAACATTTAAGGACATTATTTTTTCTGTTAAATTTGCTGACGGCATGCTTAATTGACAAGTCAACAAAAATATTGTTAATTAATTCTAAAATCAATGAAAGTTTTGTGTTTTTTGGCTGAATTCCCAACTTTTAAAGGATGTATAAATTTTTTAAAAGGAAAGGAGTCTAAATACTTATAAAAAGTTGTAGACCATTTTACTAGCTATTTAGTATTTTCTGGTCTTACCTTGATTTTATTTAACCATGCTATAGTATATCACATACCAATTGAATTGAACATAACAAAAGTGGATCTATAAACCTAACGCTAAAAGTGTTGGATCAAACGGATATAACAATAAAAGAATATGTGTTTTTTTTTTTTTTTTTTTTTTGTCAACAAGATTACAGACTCATGTGGACTCTGTAAACCAAAGTGGTTGCTCTGTATCCATATGAACGGTAAACGACGTCTGCTGCCTCACACCACGTGCTAAGCTATCCGCCTTCTTGTTTTTCGTCCTTGGTATATGGATAATCTCCGAGCTATGAAAATGTCTTTTAAGACTTCTGATGTCTTCCAAATAGCTTGCGAACGCCGGCCATTCTTCTGGTTCCGAAACCATCTTCACCAATTGAGAACAATCCGTTGCAAAAGTGACATTATACTGCCGTAAGTTTCTCATACATTCCATTGCCCATATCAGTGCCTTAACCTCCGTGTGTAATGGTGATTGACTTGCCCTTGTATTGCGGACTCCCAATAATCCCTCAAATCCTTCTAGAGTGCTATACCATCCGTGGCCTGAAAATGTTGCTCCCGATTTCCGAGATCCATCCGTAAAACACCATCTTCCTGATCTAACCGGTTATAAAAGAATATGTGTTTGAATGGTGAAAACAGATAAAAGCGGTCATATATTGTGTACAAATTTAAGTTATTTTATATACAAATTTTCAGTACTCTTTGTTTTACATAATTAAATTATTTTAGTCATAGTTTCTAATAAAAATTTATTGAAAATATAATAGAAATTTAAATTTAAACATATATATATATATATATATATATATATATATATATGTAACTATTTTGAGTTTCAAAATTAAATATACACACCAAATTTTGAATAATTTGAAATAATTATAATTATGGTGAAATAGTATGATAGTTTTATGCTTTATTATTAACTAACTTTAAAAAAAAAACACTTTTGAATTGTGAGTACTAAATAAATATTATTATTACTTAACAATATTATTTAGTTTTTTATATACACTAATTTATGTTTATATTAGATAATAGATATAAATAGTATAATGTAATAACAATTTTTAAATGATTATTAGTGTGAATTAATAATCACACACACATAAATATATATATATATATATATATATATATACATTGAGAAATATAATTTATAATAATAGGTTTTTTTTCTTTTAACCACTTTATAAACACATATGCAAAAAAATAAAAGTATTTAGAGAAAATAAAAAGTAATACCGCCAATCATTGTCGTTCATATTTATTTGTTTTATTTTATTAATTCACATAACATCATTTTAAAAGAAAAAGTACAAATGGGCGTGGGAACCCCTTCACTTGTGGGTAAATTTCTTTTGTGTAACACTATTTCTAACTACATGTATTATACCTACTTGTATGATCCATCATTTTTTGTATAGTTTCATTCACATCTGAATGGGAATAAAAAAGTGGTTGGCCCAGTCTCTGTGAATGCCCACTGTTTTTCTCATCTACCACTCATAGTCATACTCACTATTTGGAAAAAAAACAAAAAACACATATCATATGAGCTGTATCCTATGCCTTTTCATTCTTTTATGGGAAAGAGCCATTCAATACGAAGTAAAAAAAAATATGTAATGTTATAAAAGGAATTCAAATAATCTAAAATGGAGAAAAGAACATTATATGGACGAGGATTCAATTTCACTACTTAGCACTTCAACTTGCACATTTGCATGAAAATTAGAGGAGACGTGAACGCAGAAGTCTTTTGCCGATTTCGACTATAAAGTAAACCAAAAAGACAAACACATCGTATTATGATTACTTTTCACTTCTTTCAATTTCTTATGTACATTTCGTGTCTTTCTTCAGTAAACGGTACCTTTTTTTTAGTTCATTTCACGTCTAATCTTAGTTTCTTGCATAGTAAGTCTTTTGTGTTCTTCTTTTCTTGATCTTGATTTTTTTTTTTCTTTCTGTAAACGTTATTTGGCTCTCTTAACCTTGCAGTGAAAGAATCTTTGAAATTGCACACCTCTTCTTCTTAAAGACATTTGGGATAGTGTATGAAATCTTGGAATTGCTTTTTGTACAATACTTTACTCACTACAATAGTGTTTCCTCTCAGGTTTTAATTGTTGTCTAGGTTTCATTGATAAACTTGTGTGTTGATCCCAAGTTCTGTATAATTGGGCATAACTAATGTTTTTTCTTTTGATATAAATTAACTCTGTAATGTTGATCAGATTTGGCGATGATGGACATGAAGTGTTCTTGGAAGTTTCTGACAAGTATTTGCATCATATCGTTTCTCATTGGCTCTTCTTCTGATTACGAGAGCGTTTGTCTTGTTGATGCTCGAGAAGACACCGAAAAACATTATGTGACACTACAAGTAGATGTCTCTAACTCCACACAACGACCCATTCCTGAAACCCTTTTCGGGATCTTCTTTGAGGTTTAGCAAAACTTCATGACTTCTCTAGTTCTTTATGTTGTCAAGAAAATTATCTTGGACTTAACCTTATTTTCTTGTAAATATAGATGTTGTTTAATGTTTCAACTTAGCTCTTTAAAAAAAAGAACTAAATATAATGCAATTATTGACAGGAGATCAATCATGCTGGAGCAGGTGGACTGTGGGCTGAACTTGTTAGCAACAGAGGTTTTGTTTTGGTTTTAACTTTATTTCCTATAAGAGTTTGCATGAAAAAGAAGGACAACTAAACTCTTTTTGTTAAATCTCTTGCTCTAGGATTTGAAGCTGGTGGACAAACTAGTATCTTGCCTTGGACCATCATTGGAGATGGATCATCCATATCTGTAGTTACAGACCGTTCTTCATGTTTTGAGCGCAACAAAATTGCACTTAGAATGGAAGTGCGTTGTAACAGCGAAGGTTGTCCATCACAAGGAGTCGGAGTTTATAACCCGGGTTACTGGGGCATGGTACATTTCACACTCTATGTTTACTATGCCTCTGATGATTAAATAGAAGTTCTATTCACTTTTTTTTTCTTTGCAGAACATTGAAGAAGGAAAGAACTACAAGGTGGCCCTTTATGTGCGTTCCACTGGGGACATCAATGTGTCTGTGTCTCTAACAAGCTCGAATGGATCACTGACTCTTGCTTCAGAAAAGATTCTGTAAGAGGGAAACTTTCAAAATCTTGTTTCCATAGTTTTCCATGTATTTTTTTCCAAAACTGGTTTGTTTATCATATGACTTCTCGCAGAGCTTTGGCTTCTGAGGTTTCAAACTGGACAAAGAAGGAAGTGGTTTTGGAGGCAAATGGAACAGATGATGGCGCAAGGCTTCAGTTGACAACCACCAAAAATGGTTTAATCTGGTTTGATCAAGTCTCAGCCATGCCTATGGAAACTTATAAGGTTTGTGTACTTATTTGAGAAACATCCTAAAGTAATCAAGATAATAATAATGCATATTTTGGTTGGCACAGGGACATGGTTTTAGGAATGATCTTTTCCAAATGATGGTTGGTCTAAAACCTCGTTTCATCCGTTTCCCAGGTAAAAATCTCTAAAGAAAAAAAAAACATTTTACTTCATCTTATATTTTACTAAGTTTAAAGAGTTATCAATATTTTTCTTGAGTTTAGGTGGTTGTTTTGTGGAGGGTTTATGGTTAAGCAACGCATTCCGCTGGAAAGAAACCGTGGGAGCTTGGGAAGAAAGGCCTGGTCACTACGGTGATGTTTGGAAGTATTGGACTGATGATGGCCTTGGCTACTTTGAGTTCCTTCAAGTAAAAAGATTTTGACTATTTATGTATCACTCTGAATCTGTAACCATAAGTAAGTATTTAATCATTTCACACAAGTATTCTTGCAGCTGGCTGAAGATCTTGGTGCAGCTCCAATATGGGTGTTTAACAGTGGTATATTCTTAAGTTAAACTTTCTTTCACTCACTACTACATATATTGACCTCTTTGTAACTGTCGCAGGAATGAGTCATAATGATCAAGTTGAAACAGCAAGAATCATGCCATTTGTACAAGTATTCACATGAAACTCTCTTTGACTTAAATAGAATGGTAGTGGTTCAAAACTAAACGTGCTCTCTTTTTTTTTGGTTACAGGAAGCGCTAGATGGTATTGAGTTTGCTCGTGGTGAAGCTAATTCAAAATGGGGATCAGTTCGAGCTGCAATGGGACATCCAAAGCCTTTTGACCTTAAATATGTTGCGGTCGGGAATGAAGATTGTTCGCCGAAACTCCCATACTACAAAGGTTTTAACCTTGTCCACCTTCTGAAGATACATGCTTTGATCATAATACTAAATTAGATACACAATCCTTTTTTTTTTTTGTTTCAGGAAACTACCTTGAGTTCTATAATGCTATCAAGAAAGCCTATCCAGACATCAAAATCATCTCCAACTGCGATGGATCATCTCAACCACTAGATCAACCTGCTGATTACTATGATTTTCACGTAAGATAACATACAAACAAACGTTTATGCTTTTAATCAAACTGTGCTCATGTGTTTCCTTTTGTTCCAGGTTTATAAAAGTGCCAAGGTGTTGTTTTCCATGTCCCATAAGTTTGACAAAACATCGCGTGATGGTCCAAAGGTGATAGAAAAGACTTCATACAGTATAACCTCTATAAATTAATAATCTATAAATTAATATCTCTATAAATTAATATAATTTCATAGTCCTAAATTAAGTTTTTGGTTCAATTAGTATCTCGATAAATTAATAATTTCTATAAATTAATAAAAAATCACAGTCCCAACATTATTAATTTATAGAGGTTTGACTTGTATTTCCATGCAACAAAAAACCTTTTTTTTAATTGAATGTTAAATAACTTAAATTTATTCAACCCAAAAAACCTTTTTACAATGAAATGCACCATGTGTTCAGTGTTTTTAAAAGATAAAAGAATCATCTAGAGGAGAACCATCTTGCTCATAGCCTCTGCATATCATATTGATGAAGCTTTGAGCATTTGTTTGGTTCACAGGCTTTCGTTAGTGAATACGCTGCGAGGGGCCAACCAGATGCTAATAGTGGAAACCTTCAAGCCGCTCTTGCTGAAGCAGGTTTCCTCCTTGGTTTGGAAAAGAACAGGTTTTCTCATACAACGTTTTTCTCGTCTTCTCCTGTTTACATAACAAAATTTTTTTTTACATTTTACTTGCCTTGTTTTGCTTGCAGTGATGTTGTGGGAATGGCAAGTTATGCACCTCTCTTCGTTAACACAAACGACAAAAAGTAAGTATCTCTCGCGTCTTTAGTTACATTTTCATTTCACCTTACATTGAATAGTTTAGTCAGAAATCATCAAGACGTACTTTGCTTTGTTTTTTTATTTATTTATCAGTTGGATTCCAGATGCAATAGTTTTCAATTCGTCTCATTTGTATGGAACACCAAGCTACTGGGTCCAGCAGTTCTTCACAGAGTCAAGTGGAGCAACGCTTCTCAGGTCTACTCTCCAAGGAGATTCTTCTTATGTTGAAGCATCTGCCATATCCTTCAAAACCAATGGCTCTGATTACATACAGATTAAGGTTTGCCTTGTTTCTCATTTGCATATATGGGTTCTGCTTCTGACGAAAAATGAATTGGTTTGCAGGCTGTTAACTTTGGAAACATAACAGTGGAGCTGAAGGTAAATATGACAGGATTGGACTCAAGCAACACAAAAGTATCTGCGACAAAGAAGAAAGTACTTACATCTGCCAATGTGATGGATGAGAACTCCTTCTCCAACCCGAAGATGGTAAGATAGGATGTAATCACGTGTGATTTATTCTCCTTCTTTCTTATTGTTGAACAACGTCTAAATTACTAAACCAATCTTTTTTTTCTCTCTTTCCTTAAGATTGTGCCACAACAAAACTTTCTGGTGATGCCCAAGGGGAACTTGACGTTTATTCTCCCGCCCTACTCGTTCTCATCATTCGAGAAAGAGAAAGGCACGTAACAAGTCTATTTAGGTCTATCCCAGCTATCTTAATTAAGTTTTTCTTTTTTATAGCTTTTTTATGCAATTGTACTTGAACTATACGATAGTTTTTATTATGGTTTGCTATTATTTGGTGAATATTATAATAAAAATAAATAATTACATAATTAAAATGAAATAAATTTTGATTTATAATTAAAAATAAAATAATTTTACTTATAAATTAAAATTGGTTTACAAATGAAATTTAGGTCTACACTAAACCAGGCTCCAAATCGGTTTACACTAAACCTAAAAGAGAAAATAAACCTAAACGGCTGGTTTGCCTTCTCCACCGTCAAGCTTCATCTTCTTCCTCTTAACTCATTATTGGCGACTAAGACCACCACCGTTGCAGCAGCGAAGACGAATACGACCAGAATGAAGACTAGTCTGAATCAGAGGTATAGCTTTTCTGCCTCCTCCATGCTCCGCCATCTGCGGGAAGGAGACTACTGATTCGTCACGCCACCACCTTCTCAGATCTGAAAACAAAAATAAATATTAATAAATCTAAAAATATAGTAGAAGAGAAGAAACAAAAGAACATCAGATCCATTGAGCCGAGCATAGGTGAGATCACTGAGATGATAGCGTGACGGCGACCTTGAGCTCCGCCGTGGGTTCATCTCCGGTGAAAATTCATACCAAAAAAAAAAAGAAGAAGAGGAGAGAACGAGGAAGATGTCGGCAGGAGAAAGAGAGAGAATTGTCATCTCCTTTAGCAACGTCACCGGTTCCAGTCGAGCCAGAAACACATCATGTTTCTCATCCTCCAGAACCCGTGGGGAGCTCCATGCTCTCTCCGTCCCATTGGTTGTTCTAAATCCAACATCTTGGAGATCCATCCTAAAAATCATCCAGTATTTAGTGTCATGCCATTCAATGACCTTTACTCTAAATTGTTCACTCTCAGTCTCAGCTTGTAGTTTAACTGTTGAAGTTCATAAATTCTTTGTTGATGTTTATGCTTTTTGTTCTTCGGTGATGATGAAGTAACAAAATAATCACTTTGGGACCAAACTATGAAGCATTTCTGTCCTATATATGTAGCCACCAAAATCATTAATAAAAAGGGTTGTTAACTACTGAAGATGAGAGTGACTTTGATTCATAAATTTGAAGCATGATTTTGTGGGTTTTTTATGATATATATCGAATTTAGTTCAGCAGAGCCACTCTGGATTCTTTATATATATATATATATATAAAAAGAAATCTCTCATGAAAATAAAGAACAGAAAATGATCATGTCCACAACAACCACCGCAAGAAAAAAGAGATGAGGGAGATCCTTTTTTACCTTTTTTTACAAATTCACAGTTTAGAAACTACAATCAAGACCCAATAAACGTGGGGGGGTAATATGTACATATACACGTGTGTGCCTGGGTGTTCATGAGAATGAAATCAACCTTCTTCAGATGAGTATCTTTTAACTCTAACCCTTTCACCATTGAAGAAGATGTATTTGTATTCAGAGAGGTACCTCCTAAGTACCAGCTCCTGCTTTTCTTCTTGGCCGAGTTCCCTGAAAGATCTTGCCACTCTCCTCACTGTATCTTCGTCCGGCCTCACCTTTAGCTCCTCCATGTCTGCAAACACCTGAAAAGAGAGACAGAACATGAAAAATGAGTTTCCAAGCACATCATTCTACTCTCAAGAAAAGAAACAAAACTCTCTATACCTCGATAACCTTATCTTGAAGGTCATGGTGGGCATACAAAGCTATCATCCTAGCAAACAAGCGTCTCGGGATAGACCGCGTATGCGTGTGGAGGATCATGTTCCATAAAGATTCTGCCTCATCAGGTCTTTCGTCCATATCAAATGCCAACAAGAGGGTATCGTATGTTCCCATCGTAGCGCCTTGGCCTTTGCTTAACATCCACTTAGCCACCTGCAGTTTTTTATTTTTTTCCACTAAACCAATCAGCTCATGATACCATCTATAGCAAAGCTTTGAGGCATATGACGTCATGTTACTTACTTGAATCACACGGTGCCATTGGCTTCTCTTCCTTAAGATTTGCAAAGCCTTAGCTGCAGCAATAACAGGAAACTCAACCTCCCAAGCTACCCATTTATTCAAAGCTCCATAAACAGCTTCTTTTTCATTTGGGAGTCCAGAGAGCTGTCGGTTGAGAGAGTTTATAAATCGAGCAAAGACTACTTCAAATAACATATGTTTTTATTTTCCAACACTTACCATTCGGACAAGATTAAGTGCTTTCTGGCCGGAGCCAGCAGAGTCATTCTTCTTCCACAGATGATGCTCGTTCTTCCCCACTTTCTTTACTTCCTTCCTACAATAACCAAACACACACACACACGTAAAACAAAGAAAAAATTACAAACGGATCATCAATCAAGACAATCAACATCAACTTACTCAGACAGAGATAGAGAATCAGACATAAGCTAAAAACTAAAAATATATTCACTTGTGTTAAAACGCAAACAACAAACCTCTTCACGATGGCTCCTTCATAACTTCCCTTCACCTCCCCGGCTTGTGTCTCTGAGAACTTGAAAACAAACTCTACCATTACGACATGTTTTGTGTTTTCATTACACAGGAACCAAGTTTTACAGCTAAAGAAAACAAAATTTAAGACAGAACCAAAAGGTAGCAATTAAAAGATTACGTTTTTACCTTTGCCCTGATGCAAAGACCAAACCTTTTCGCCTTCATACGACTTGGAGATTCAAGAAATGAAAAGCTCGAAAATTCATGGGATATCTGCAATTGGGAGAGCAAACAAACATATCTGATGTAACTTAAATAGATACAGTCTGTCTGAAATTCAAGTGTTCAAAGGAACTCACTGATAATTCTTGCAACGGGAATCTCCAGAGGTTTGGATTCAAGTTGCAGAGCGCCATCACTGTTCCTGTTACTTCACTTCTACCATTAAACACAATCTGGGTAGTTTGTTTAGGGATTTGTTCTGGTAAGCCGGCCGAGGCATAACGGTTTAGCCAATTCAAATTACCAAACCGACTAATAAACCGAATTATTTTTTGGTTTGAACCTCCAGGTGGCAGAGTGGATATATAATTGGGCCTTTACAGTAAAGATGGGTCTTATATGGACCATTTCTATTTAAGAGATCCCAACCCAAGTTTCTCACACATG